>WNWK01033657.1:0-20994 GCA_009830355.1 Cherax destructor | reverse complement strand
AACATCTTGCTGCTTGGGACTTAAACTAAGACATCAAAATGGAAGAATATAAAAAAATGTTGTAAAAAATAACCCCCTGGAGGCAGCTCAGATGAAAAGTTACACAAAATGAGCTGCTGAATTTCCAACAAACACCCCTAAGTCACAGATAGTGGGGCCAACAAGACGGGAAAACACACTAGACCTTATTTTCACAAAAAATGAGGACCTGGTAAGAAACATAACAATATCAAAAACAACTAATTCTGATCACAACTAATAAGTTCAGACCTACATGCACAGGCGTCCTGACCAGAAAAATGCATACAGACGGGGGTACCTTCACCAAATTCAACAACAAGAAATCAACTGTCCTAAATGAAACATGGGGGGAAGATATTTTAAAACATGGCCCCTAACCAGTCTTTTAAAAAGATAACTTCCGGACTGAAGTACGTTCAAAATATATTCCAAGAAAATAGAAGAAAAAAGAAACTGAGAGAAAAAATGCCCCCTCTACAGGAGAAGGTGAAGAATACTGAGCTCCTCAGAAGCCAGATTATCTGATACACGGAAAGGCTAACCAGGAAAGTGGAAAATATTGAGTTAAAGGGACTCGAAGGGATCCAGGAGAGAGAAAAGCGATTAGTGAAAGTGAAAGAAATTCGAAATATTTTTTTTCATATCCCAAAAAACAAAGAAAAAACACCTCTAGTATAGGGCTCCTGCTCAGATATTACAAATAAATAACCATTTGTAATTAAACGACTTTTTGGGATACTAAGTAAAATCTCTTTTTTCAGATTTTTATTATATTAAATATATTTATTAATAAAAAGCATATAATCTGAATAAAAACATATAATCTAATAATCTGTGAAAAAACCCCTTTTACACAAAATCACATACAAGATAAAAAAAGTAAATCAAGTATTGGGGTGTAGTTAAAGTCGCTCCCATCTTCTAGTGTCACGCAGGACACTACCACCTTGTCATGATACTTTTCCACCGTGTCCTCAGACACCCTTGCTCTTCTTAGGCACCCCGCGGTTCCACACCCCCGAAAAAAAAGACTAACGTGTGAACGACACCTCTGTGCCACATGGCACGCCCTGTATCATGAATTTTTTCCATAAAGCCTTTACACCGCATTCCCCCCAGCTCTCGCCGCAGCAGGGTCTGGGCTGGCCTCTGGGTGAAAACAGAGACCTTGGATATTTTCCCCACAAAATGGCCCTTCGCGGAAGAAAACACTTTTGTGTTGAGTTGGTAAAGGGGCTTGTCCCCTTCGCGGCACTGACTGCCCACCGCTCGAGCGTTTATGGATTAGATAATGAGGACATCTATGGGATTCCCTAAAGGGAGTACAAGAATCTTGTGAAACTGTCGCCCACCGGCTTTTATGAGAGGTTGAGGAGAAATATGAGGAAGCATGCATGCCTACAATGCTACCTTGGAAGTGAAACTCAAAGATGTTTCTAAGCACTATACATATGTCAAAATTCGTAATTTGCCGTTCAAGCGGATGAGCAAGAACCCGGGCATGTTTTAAGGATTATGGAGTCACCCCTATGCAACGATGGGGATGGACTGAAGGAATCTATGGGGGATTCCCGGGAAGGTTCCTTTCCTCAAGATGACCCGAGGCGGGCCATCCGTTTTTTGGGGTCTTGGAGGAGTTTAGAACTCAAGTTTATGTGACCTCGGGAAAGCGGACATGCAGATTTTGGGTTTCCTATGGCCATATTGTGCAGAGGGACAGGAGGCAGGGACAGCAATAGGAAAGGGAAAAATGTGGTGAATGTTACGGAAGTGGACCCTCTTACGGGTTGGGGAAGTGGTAGTGGCCCCCAAAAGGCACATAGGAGATTGTGAAAGGCCCGGGGGAAATATGTCGTTTTCCAACTGTGTCGCAGACACAGGGTGCTGGAGACAGCAGTACAGAGGAGGCTTGATTTGGAAGATGCTGCAACCGGAGGAATTGCGGGATTTTGGATCTCCCGGATGGGGATTTTGGGGAAGCCAGTGGGCCCGCAGTGGTTAATGGGGTGAGGGGGTGTTGGGTGATGGGGCTGAGTCAAGCTGTTTGGATATACAGGAGGTGCAGGTAACGGGCACAGGAGGATAGTGGGTCGAACATGGATATTAGTTCTGAATCACGAAGGATCCATGGTAGTGTCAGAGGGAAGTCCTGCCCCCGGCCCAAAAAGTCAGGAAAGAAGATGGGGTTAGGCACCACAAACGGACAAGGGGGGAGAGGGCAAAAAAAGGAAAAGGGTGTGGGACAACAGTAAGGTTACGGGCCCCAAAAAAGCACGAAGCAGAAAGTATGTAAGTCGGAAAACCTCATCTTATTCAAGTGTATCTGTTAAGGGAATGGTCTGAAGGCCGAGGTTAAGAGGAAATGGGTTGAGTGACTTTGGGCGGTTTTGGGTGGACATAGCTTCTTACAGGAGCAAAATTTAGGTATGGTAAAAGGTTGTTGCAAGGGTATAAAGGGTATGGGGGTACCCGGGAAGCTTAAGGGGGGGGTTGGGTAGTGTGGAGCCCAGTCCCTTTCAGTTGTTGACTTGGGGGAGGGAGGGAGGAGGATAGTCAGAGTTCATGGGTATGGGGGTGAGAGTTCTTTCTTGGGGATAATTCCCGCGTAAGAAATAAACGGATTAAGGAGGTTTTTTGTGAGGGATCATTTAGTTTATTTCATGGGAGGTTTAGCTGAGGTTACAATAATTGGGGGCGACTGGAACTGTGTAATTAGGAAGAAGGATGTCGAACCCGTGAAGCTGGGTGTGTCTTAAGTATTTTGAGGGATGTGTTGGGGGAGTGCAGGGATGGTTGATGTGGTGGGGGTGGGTGGGGTGTGGATCATACCTTTGTTCGACGGGGATACGCTGCACGCTTGGACAGAGTTTATGTGTCACGGGTGGTAACGGTGGGGAGATTGGGTATGTAGACGTGGGGCTTTTCAGATCATAGGGGTGTATTGGTGGAGGTAGGATGGGAGGGAATGGTGAAATGGTACCCCGGTTATTGGAAACTCAATGTGAAGCTTTTGGGGGGTGAGGAGGGAAGGGACGCTTTTGAAGAATGGTGGGAGAAAGTATGGGACAAAGGGAAGCTGGAGAAAGATGTACTAAAATGGTGGGAGCAATGTGCGAAACCGGGCATTAGAGACTTTTATAAGGTAAGGGGAAGAGAGGAAAAGCAATGGAAATATGGTTTACAGAAGTATTTGGAGGGCTGCTTGAGCTTTGTTATGAGAGAGGAAGGAGCACACAGGTGGAAGAGGTGGGAGTTATAAAGGGGCAGTTGCGAGAGATACAAAACGAGCGGTTCAATGCGATACGTTTGCGTGGGGGTATGGACGATGTCTTGTGGGGCGACAAGCCTTCGACAACTGTTTTGCGGTCATTTCGGCAGAGGAGGACGGGTATGATGGTGATGGGGCTGGAGGTAGATGAGGATGTGGAAGGATACGTCCGGGGACAGAAGATGAAATCGACTGAGGCTATGAGTCTATTTTTGGCTCAGAGGTTTAAGCAATACTTGCAAAAGGGTGTGGGTGGAGGAGGGGAGAAGGGAGTCATTGTAGATGGTATACGACAGGTGTTGGGAGACGAAGATAGGACCTGCATGGAAGGGGGTATAAGTGAAGAAGAGGTGTGGCTGGCTGTGAAAAGCATGAGTTTGAGGAAAGCGCCGGGTCTGGATGGGATACCAACGACTTTTATATGGAGCATTGGGGTGTAATAAGAGAGTGTCTGGTACGATTAATGAATTGTATGAAAAGACTGGGTGTTTGGGAACAACTCAGGCAGGGGGGTTATAGTATTACTTAAAAAGGGAGGCGGGGAAATCAATTAGTGATTATAGGGGCTTGTCCATGATGTGTGCTGACTATAAAATTTTTGCTAAGGTGCTAGGGAATAGGATGAAGAGGGTTTTAAAAGGGTGATTGAGGCTGGGCAATATGGTATACCTGGATGGAGTATGAATCAGGGGCATGCAAGGATACGGGACTTCATTGAAAACAGTATGGGGGGTGGTGTGCTGGCTTTAGATTGGAAGGCTGCGTATGATAGTGTTGACAGAGAAATGTTGTGGATGATAATGAGAAAGCAAGGTTTTGGTGATGAGATAGTTGAATGAGCTAGTTGTTGTATAAGGATGCGAGTGTGAGGTACAAGTAAATGGTTTGGTGGGTAGGGAAGTGCGAATGGAGAAGGGTTTGCGCAGGGTGCCCCTTGTCGCAGATCCTTTTGGTGCTTGCAGAACCCGCTGTACAGCCTGATTGAGGTGGGAGTAGGGGAGGGAAAAGAGGTTCTGGGCATGGGTCTGGCATTGTGGATATGTGGATGACACAACTGTGTTGGTCGGGGGTGAGGAGGGTCTAAGAAACGTGGGCCGGATTCTTGAGATTTTTGGCAGGGCGACGGTTAGCCATTAATACTACTAAGTCTAAGCTGTTGGAGGTGGGTTCATGGGGGGGGGGGTGGCATGGGGAAGAGTTTTGGATGGACTGTCGTAGGGAGGGTAAAGATCTGTGGTGTTGTTTTTATGGAAGATGTCTGTGAGGCTCGGAGAGTGAATGCTGAGGAGGTTGTGGGGGGGGCTTTAAGGAGGATGGGAGGGTGGAGAACGGGGGAGTTAACATTACAGCAAAGGGTGGTAGTGGTTAATACATTAGTGTATAGTAAGTTATGGAATGTGGCGGTGGTTTTTCCTGTGTTGAGTGGGGATGTGCTAGAATTGGAAAGAAAGGTTTTGAGATTTGTGTGGGGTTTTGGAAAGCATTGGTTAAATAAGGAGGTTGTTATGACAAGGCGGGGTTTGGGGGGTCTGGGGCTCATAAACATTAGGAGTCATCTTATGGGCATGTATGTAAAGTATTGCTATCTACGGAAAGGGGGATACCGGGGAAGAAGGGTGGAAAGGGTTATGAATGAATTGACACGGTGGTGGAGGGGAAGGAATTGTTGAAGTGTGGTGATATGTTGAGAAGTATTTTGGCAGTGAGGGACCTCGGAGTGTTACAGCAAGGGCAATGGGGAGGGTTGGGGAGGGTGCTGATGTGGTGGTAGGGAGGCAGTGTTCCCAGTATATAACTGGAGGGAATATGGGGTGGGTTGCGAGGTTTGCGGCTGAAGAAGAGGGTGAGAGAGGTGGTATATAGGTTTTGCATGGGGTAGTTGCATCAAGGGCAGTGCTATATAAAATGGGGTTGGCAGTGACGCCATTTTGTGATAGGTGTGGTGAGGAGGATACTGCATACCATGCTGTATATTTGCAAAAGCTTAGGAGACTTAGGGAATGGTTGGGAGGGTGATCTGTTTGATGGGGGAGGAGGAATAAATGCTTTGAGGGTGCTGAGTTTAGATATTGGTGGGTGCATGAGGATGTAAGGAGAGCACTCATGTATGTGCAGTTGATTACGTGTATGTTTCATGGATTTTGCGGGGGAACAGGGAGGAGTCCGAGTAAAGGCTATGGCGGCTTCGATGTATAGAACAAAATGCAGGAATAGGTTGTTGTATGGTGCAGGGTGGGATAGGTTTTCCTGACAGTTACAGAAGTATGACAGTGGGCAGACTTTTAGAAGTGGGAGGAGTGGGAGGGAGAGGAGGTGAAGCTGAAAGTGACTGGACTCTCGAAGGGGGGGATTTTTGGTGTGTGCGGGCGTATGTGCTTTCTTATATTGAAAGAGAATGGACGGATATGTGTGTGTGGGGGAATGATTGTGACGGAGAACTTACTTGGATGCCCTGGTTTTGGGCGCCGAGGATGGACCTTTAAATTTTGTAAGTATATGGTTTGAAAGTGTGTTTACTGATCAAGGACTTCTGACGGGGGGAGGGGAGGGATTAATGGGATTTTTTTGGGAAATATAGAGGTGGCTTTCCTAGTTTTGTGTAATAACTGTATAAGGTAAACATGTCATGTTGGTCAAGACAGTGGCCGGTTGGGTCATGTTATTATGTATGACAATGTATATAGGATGATGTTATATTTTTTTTGTTTTAGTCACGTGATAAAAGTGACATAGTGGTTCCCTTATGACATGTAATGTACGGTGTCGAGTTTAGACATGTACTTTGTTGTAGACATGGAGAGACATAATAACCTGTTATGTCTTAATGTTCTAAGGTTGTTTGAATATTCAAAGTTAAGGGGGGAGACAGGAGGGGTAACAGTAGGGCCTGAAATTTAATTTGAGGTATCTATTTAGAAATGCAGGATAAATAATCTGCATTTTATAGTAATGTATACTGTTTTTGTCTCTGGTTTGGTATGGAGAAACAGGAGAACTGGAGTAATCCTGGCACGTTTGGTGTCCTATGTGTTATTTTTGTTACTACACATGTGTGTTGGTATGTGTAGGTATGGAAAATATAAAAGCTGTACAATATGTAGGGTGCTTTGGGTGGGTTGTGGGTGGGGATTATGAGGGTACATCTAGGAAGTTACCCTGGAGGAGGTTTAGATTTTCATGTACTGTTTTGTATTAATGAGTGTTGTTGCATATATAGGCTTGTTTAGTTCAGGTGTAATGGAGGTGGATTGTAAAGAAATGTGCTGATTTTTATTATGTTCAGAGGTGTGGTTCTTGGTATGTATAATGTTAAGATTGATACAATTGCAACTTATGTATAATGTGTTTTTTTAATAAAATATAAAAAAAAAACTCAACCTGTGTCGTGCCATCGTCACAAACTCTCTGAATGCACCACTTAAACCCTGACACTCCGGTTAACAATCTCCGGGTTAACAATCTCCGGGTAAACAATCTCAGGTACATCGTCGCAGGTACATCGTCGCAGGTACATCGTCGCAGGTACATAGTAGATTCTGGTGACCTTGCCTCTCTCCTTGTTGTAGGCTATCACCAGCACCACACTGCATGAGTCTGCAACTCTCACGCAGGTCTGACTGGCGAACTCCAGTAGTATGTCAGGGAGCTTGTCACCAGCACCACACTGCAACTCTCATGCAGGTCTGACTGACGAACTCCAGTAGTATATCAGTAAGCTGGTGGACTCTCCAGTGTTGAATAGGGGAGAGTCTCGATGACACTGTCAGTCAAGCCGGCCCGGCAGTCAAACATCAGGTCTGATGACGTAACCCATTGACTGCCAGCCGGTGAGGTAATTACCTAACTACCATTGTTAGGTAAGGGGCCGTAACATCAGACAAGAAGGATCCTACACAGATGACAACAAAGAAATGAGTGAGATACTAAAATCTCAATATGACTCTGTGTTCAGTGAGCCACTAATCAGTCTAAAGATAGACAATCAAAATAATATTTTAATGAATGAGCCTCAAAACCCTGCCAGTGTATGCCAAATTTCTGACATAACCCTAACTCCACTAGACTTTGAGAAAGTCATCGACTTCATGCCCACACACTCAGCCCCAGGCCCAGACTCGTGGAACTCTGTGTTCATTAAGAACTGCAAGAAACCTCTCTCACAGGCCCTAAGAATGCTATGGAGAAGGAGCTTAGACACAGGTGAGATTCCAGTCACTGAAAACAACGGATATAGCCCCACTCCATAAAGGGGGCAGCAAAGCAATAGCTAAGAACTATAGACCAATAGCTTTAATGTCCCACATCATAAAAATCTTTGAAAGAGTTCTATGAAGCAGGATTGCAAACCACTTGGACTCCTAAAAATTGCACAATCCAGGGCAACATGGTTTCAGAGCAGATCGCTCCTGCCTCTCGCAACTACTGGACCACTATGATATGGTCTTGGAAAACAAACAGAATGCAGATGTAGTATACACGGATTTTGCAAAAGCCTTTGACAAGTGCGATCATGGTGTAATAGCACACAAAATGCGTGCTAAGGGGATAATTAGCAAAGAAGGCAGATGGATCTTCAACTTTTTAACCAATTGAACACAAAGAGTAGTAGTAATAAACAGAGTTAAATCGGAAGCTGCCATAGTGAAGAGCTCTGTTCCACAAGGCACAGTACTCGCCCCTATCCTGTTCATTCTCATATCAGACATAGACAGAGAAGTAAACCATAGCACTGTATCATCCGTTGTGGATGATACTGGGATCTGCATGATATAAACCAAGTTTTCCAATGGGCAACGGAGAACAATATGTACCAAAAAAATCCCAACTACTCCGTTATGGAAAACTGGAGGAAATAATAACTAGGACTGAGTATACTACAAACTCTAATCACAAAATAGAGGGGAAAAGCAATGTGAAGGACATGGGAGTGGTAATGTTTGAAGATCTCACCTTCAAGGGCCACAACAATGCCACTATCACATCTGCGAGGAAACTGATAGAATGGATAATGAGAACATTCAAGACAAGAGATGCTAAGCCATTTTTTATCCTTTTTAAATCACTTGTTCTCTCTAGGCTGGAATACTGCTGTACATTAACATTCCCATTCAAGGCAGGTGAAATTACAGATATGGAGAATGTACAGAGAACCTTTACTGCACGTATAAGTTCCATCAAACACCTTAACTACTGGGAACGCCTGGAAGCATTTGACTTGTACTCACTGGAGCGCAGGCGAGAGAGATATATCATAATCTATGCCTGGAAGATTCTGGAGGGACTGGTTCCTAACCTGCACACAGAAATCGCTCCCTACGAAAGCAAAAGACTTGGCAGGCGATGTAATATACCCCCAGTGAAAAGTAGGGGCGCCACTGGTACACTAAGAGAAAACACAATAAGTGTCTGGGGCCCAAGACTGCTCAACAGCCTCCCACCAGCCATAATGGGAATTACCAATAGACCCTGGTTGTCTTCAAGAGGGAGCTGACAGATACCAAAAGTCAGTGCCAGATCAATCGGGCTGTGGTTTGTACGTTGGACTACATGCGGCCAGCAGTTACAGCCTCGTTGATCAGGCCCTGATCCACCAGGAGGCCTGGTCATGGACCGGGCAGCGGGTATGTTGATTCCCGGAATGCCCTCCAGGTAGTCTCCAGGTAGATGGGACTATGAAGACGAGGTGAATCAGAGAATTGATGAGGGGAAGAAGGTGAGTGGTGCACTGAGGAGTCTCTGGAGACAAAAAACTATCTATGGAAGTAAAGAGGGGAATGAGAGTATAGTTATACTAACACTCTTGTATGGGTGTGAAGCATGGGTGGTGAATGTTGCAACAAGAAGAAGGCTGGAGGCAGTGGAGATGTCATGTCTGAGGGCAATGTGTGTGTGAATATAATGACGAGTATCCGTAGTTTGGAAATTAGTAGGAGGTGTGGAGTTACTAAAGGTATTATCCAAAGGGCTGAGGAGTTATTTAGGTGATTCGGATGTTCAGAGAGGATGGAACGAAACATAATGACTTGGAGGGCATATAAATCTGTAGCGGAAAGAACGAGGGGTAGGGGTCGGAAGGAAAGGTTGGAGGGAGGGAGTAAAAGAAGTTTTGTGTGTGAGGGGCTTGGACTTCCAGCAAGCATGCGTGAGCCTGTTAGATAGGAGCAAGTGGAGACAAATGGTTTTTATGATTTGATGTGCTGTTGGAGTGTGAGGTAACATAAAAGGTAACATTTATGAAGGGATTCAGGGAAACTGGAAGACCGGACTTGAGTCCTGAAGGTGAGAAGTACAATGCTGGTGCTATGAAGGAGGGGTGTTGATAAGATGCAGTTTTATAACTGTAGTGTAGGGGTGCCTCTGGCAAGACAAGGATGGAGTGAATGATGATGAAAGTGCTTCTTCTTTTTCGGGTCACCCTGTCTTGGTGGGAGACGGCCGATGAGTTTATATATATATATATATATATATATATATATATATATATATATATATACAAAGAATCGCAGACGGGCGATCTTAACTATGCAAGACAAGCCACTGGGGGGGGAAATCTTTAGCTCAAGTACTTTCACACAAGTATTAACCGACAATGAAAAGAATAGTAGACAATATTTAGGAAGAGATACTTCTGAGTACCTGGGTAGAACATTCGAGTACCTCAGAGCAGGACATTTAAACGGACAAAGAGCACATTCTATTAATTTCTTTTATTATTTACAGTTACACAGAATAATAGCAATCCATGTGTATAGTATCCAACCAGAAACGTATTTTCTCAAACCAAGTGAACTGTTATAAACGACTAGAAAAAGCTTGGGGCTGACTATTATATCTTATAATTTCATACTTGACATCTCAGAAACCCTCCTACCCCATGTGGGGAGTGTGGGGGTGGTGGTAAAGTGGGGTTGGCACCCACCACTGACCACACTCTAAGGGTAACCGTGGCCGGTGACACATCCGCACTACGCTACTCTGAGAACTCTCTCCCTGCTTTAGTTTCTCTCTTGCAACATTGCAAAGCTCCTGATGACGCACTGAGAAGTGTGAAAGTACTTGAGCTAAAGATTTCCACCCCCCGTGGCTTGTCTTGCATATATATATATATATATATATATATATATATATATATATATATATATATATATATATATATATATATATATATATATATATATATATATATAATATATGTTAAGTGGTCTAGAGCGTCATGTGTTTTCGCTCACCATGAGGCGGGCCAAAGCAGCATGGGTTCGACCCCTGGCTAGTGCAATGTTGTTATTGATCAATACCACTCGTTCGTGGTTACAATACTGTATATATATATATATATATATATATATATATATATATATATATATATATATATATATTATATATATATATAATCCATGAAGGAACTAATTTTACATGTGTACGCTGAAATCATTGCTTATACTTTGGCAACATAACAGCTGGTGCAACATAGCCACAGGAAGCAGCAGTACACTAAGATACCTTAACATTATTTCAGTCAATATAATATATCTGAAGCAGTCTTTAAGAGACTCTTGATAAGTTACCCTGGAGCCCACATGTGGACCTGCGTACCGCAAGCACTAACAGGTTCATTGATCAATGGTTCAGCAGCCAGGTGTCAGAACGTGGTGCAGGAGTGATGATCCTGGTACAAGCAACAGGTTAGTAGAGTGGTGATGGTGGTCGCCAGGGTGGTGGTGGCAGTGGTCATGGAGTGTTACAGCTGGTACCACTGGTAATGATGGTACCACTGGTAATGATGGTACCATTGGTAATGTTGGTACCCCTGGTGATGCTGGTACCACTGGTAGCAAACTAGTGTAGCATCTTCTATTGATCCCACCGCGGCTGTCCCCTCCACCACGCCCCCTGTCGTACCACCACACCCCTGTTGTACCACCACGCCCCCTGTCGTACCACCACGCCCCCTGTTGTACCACCACGCCCCCTGTTGTACCACCACGCCCCCTGTCGTACCACCACGCCCCCTGTTGTACCACATCGCCCCTGTCGTACCACCCCACCCCTGTTGTACCACCACGCCCCCTGTCGTACCACCACGCCCCTGTTGTACCACCACCCCCCCTGTTGTACCACCACCCCCCCTGTCGTACCACCACGCCCCTGTTGTACCACCACTCCCCTGTTGTACCACCACGCCCCTTGTCGTACCACCACGCTTCCTGTTGTACCACCACGCCCCCTGCTGTACCACCACGCCCCTGTCGTACCACCACTCCCTGTTGTACCACTACGCCCCTTGTCGTACCACCACGCTTCCTGTTGTACCACCACGCCCCCTGTTGTACCACCACGCCTCCTGTTGTGCCACCACGCCCCTGTTTTACTACCACGCCCCTGCAGTACCACCACGCCCCTGCTGTACCACCAAGCCCCCTGCTGTACCACCACGCCCCCTGTCGTACCACCACGCCCCCTGTCGTACCACCACGCCCCCTGTTGTACCACCACGCCCTCTGTTGCACCACCACGCCCTCTGTTGTACTACAACGCCCCCTGTTGTACTACCACGCCCCCTGCTGTACCACAACGCCCCTGCTGTACCACCACGCCCCCTGCTGTACCACCACCCCCCCTGTTGTACCACCACGCCCTGTTGTACGACCACACCCCCTGCTGTACCGCCATGTCCCCTGCTGTACCACCACGCCCACTGTTGTACCACTACGCCCCCTGTCGTACCACCACGCCCCCTGTTGTACCACCACGCCCCCTGTTGTTCCACTACGCCCGCTGTTGTATCACCACCCCTCTGTTGTACCACCACGCCCCCTGTTGTACTACCACCCCCCCTGTTGTACTACAACGCCCCCTGCTGTACCACCACGCCCGCTGCCGTACCACCACGCCCCCTGCTGTACAACCACGCCCCCTGCTGTACCACAATACCCTCAGCTCTATCACAACGCCCCCTACTGTACCACCACGCCCCTGTTGTACCACCACGCTTCTGTTGTACCACAGCGACGTATGTTGTACCACAGCGACGTATGTTGTACCACAACGACGTATGTTGTACCACAACGAATTATGTTGTACCACAACGACGTATTTTGTAAAACGACAACGTTTGTTGTACCACAACGACGTATGTTGTACCACAACGACGTATGTTGTACCACAACGACGTATGTTGTACCACAACGACGTATGTTGTACCACAACGACGTATGTTGTACCACAACGACGTATGTTGTACCACAACGACGTATGTTGTACCACAACGACGTATGTTGTACCACAACGACGTATGTTGTACCACCAAGCCCTCTATTGTACCACCACTCCCCCTGTTGTACCACCACGACGTATACTGTACCACCACGACGTATGTTGTATCACAACGACCCCTTCTGTACCACCACGACCTATGCTGTACAACAAAGACCTATGCTGTACCACCAGGACCCATGGTGTACCCTCACGACCCATGGTGTACCACCACACCCTCTGCTGTACCACCAAGACCCATGCTGTACCACCCCACCTCCTGTTGTACCACCACGACTTATGCTGTACCACCACGACCAATGCCCTATCACCACGACCTATGCTGTACCACCACGACTCATGGTGTACCACCACGACCCATGCTGTACCACCACGACCCATGCCCGACCACCACAACCCATGCTGTACCACCACGACTCATGATGATCACCACGACCCATGCTGTACCACAAGGATCCCTGTTGTACCACTACGACCCCTTTTGTACAACTACGACCAATGCTGTACCACCACGACCCCTGTTGTACCATCACGACCCATGTTGTACTACCAGGATCCCTGTTGTACCACTACGACCCCTGTTGTACCACTACGACCCCTGTTGTACCACTACGACCTATGCTGTACCACCACGACACCTGTTGTACCACCACGACCCATGCTGTACCACCAGGATCCATGCTGTACCACCACGATCCATGCTGTACCACTACGACCCATGCTGTACCACCACGATCCCTGTTGTACCACCACGACCCATGCTGTACCACCAGGATCCATGCTGTACCACCACGATCCATGCTGTACCACCACGACCCATGCTGTACCACCACGACCCATGCTGTAATACCACACCCTCTGTTGTACCACCACAACCCCTGTTGTACCACCGCAACCCTTGTTGTACCACCACGATCCCTGTTATACCAACACGACTCCTGTTGTACCACCACGATCCATGCTGTACCACCACGTCCCCCGCTGTACCACCACGACCCCTGTTGTACCTCCATGACCCATGCTGTACCACCACGACCCCTGTTGTACCTCCACGACCCTGTTGTACTACCACGCCCCCTGTTGCACCACCGCGCCCTTGTACCACCACGCCCCCTGCTGTACCACAACCTCCATGTTGTACCACCATGCCCCCTGTTGTACCACCACGCCCTTGTACCACCACGCTCTTGTACCACCACGCCCCTTTCTGTACCACAACCCTCCTGTTGTACCAAAATGCCCCCTGTTGTACCACCACGCCCCCTGCTGTACCACAACGACGTATGTTGTACCACCACGCCCCCTACTGTACCACCACGCCCCTTGCTGTACTACCACGCCCCCTGTTACACCACCTCGCCCCCTACTTTACCACCACGCCTCTTGCTGTACCACCACGCCCGCTGCCGTACCACCACGCCCCCTGCTGTACAACCACGCCCTCTGCTGTACCACAATGCCCTCAGCTCTATCACCACGCCCCCTACTGTACCACCACGCCCCTGTTGTACCAACACGCTTCTGTTGTACCACAGCGACGTATGTTGTACCACAACGACGTATGTTGTACCACAACGACGTATGTTGTACCACAACGAAGTATGTTGTACCACAACGACGTTTTTACCACGACAACGTATGTTGTACCACAACGACGGTTGTACCACAACGCTATTTGTACCACAACGACATATGTTGTACCACAACGACGTATGTTGTACCACCAAGCCCCCCCTTTTGTACCACCATTTCCCTTGTTGTACCACCACGACGTATGCTGTACCACCACGACGTATATTGTATCACAACGACCCTTCTGTACCACCACGACTTATGCTGTACAACTACGACCAATGCTGTACCACCACGACCCCTGTTACCCCCAAAGACCCATGTTGTACCACCAGGATCCCTGTTGTACCACTACGACCCCTGTTGTACCACTATGACCAATGCTGTACCACCACGACCCCTGTTGTACCACCACGACCCATGGTGTACCACCACGATCCATGCTGTACCACCACGATCCATGCTGTACCACCACGACCCATGCTGTACCACCACGACCCTGTTGTACCTCCACGACCCATGCTGTAACACACGACCAATGCTATACCACCACGCCCCCTGCTATACCACCACAACCCATGCTGTACCACCACGACCTATGCTGTACCACAGACCCATGTTGTACCACCACCCCCATGCTGTACCACCACGACCCATGCTGTACTACCACGACTATACTGTACCACCACGACTCATGCTGTACCACCACGACCTCTGCTGTACCAATACCCATGTTGTACCAAACGACCTTGCTGTACCACCACGACCCATGTTGTACCACCACAACCCATGCTGTACCACCACGACCCATGCTGTACCCCCAAAGACCCATGCTGTACCGCCACGCCCCATGCTGTACCGCCACGACCCATGCTGTACCGCCACGACCCATGCTGTACCGCCACGACCCATGCTGTACCCCACGACCCATGCTGTACCGCCACGCCCCATGCTGTACCGCCACGACCCATGCTGTACCCCCCCCGGGCCCCCACGACCCATGCTGTACCCCACGACCCAGCTGTACCGCCACGACCCATGCGTACCGCCACGCCCCATGCTGTACCGCCACGACCCATGCTGGGTTTACCGCCACGACCCATGCTGTACCGCCACGACCCATGCTGTCCCCCCCTGCCCCACGACCCATGACCCCCACGACCCATGCTGTACCGCCACGACCCATGCTGCCCCCCGCCCACACCCCCCCCGCCCAAGCCGTTTCCCCCGCCCCATGCTGACCCCACGACCCATGCTGTACCACCACGACCCATGCTGTACCCCACGACCCATGCTGTACCACCACGACCCATGACCACCACGACCCATGCTGACCACCACGACCCATGTTACCGCCACGACCCTTTTCCCCACCACGACCCATGCTGTTACGTTTGTTTATTTTTCTGTTTAATGAACCATGACAATGATGAAGCAAATGCTCTCTTGAACCTGGGTGTTTTTGGATTATTTAAGTGACTTCTTCAAGTGACTCTTATTTAAGGACTTTATTTCAAGTGACTTACTTAAATGACTTTACTTAAATGCCCTTACTCAAGTGACTTTTTATTTCAAGTGACTTTATTTTAAGGGGACTTTACTAATGACTCTTATTGACCCAAAAAACACTTGGAAGAAAAGTCACATCACCTGAAGTAATGTCAGCCTTAATGTTTGTTATCCATGAACACCAGCCTTGAGAACATCAAAAACCAATTTTCACTGTTCACACATTGTAAAGAAGAGCAACACAGGAGCAACACAGGAGCAACACGGGAGCAACACAGGAGCATCACAGGAGCAACGTCGGGAGCTGCAACTTCACTGGAGAAGTCAAGAAACTACTGGTAATACTACAACTCAAGATTAAAGTGTTACTTCATCAGAACTTGCAACCCAGAAGCTGAGGTGTTCTTGTGTGGAATATTTTAGGGGTTTAAACTATGAAACACACTGCAGGAAGGGGGGTCACCTGGCAGGAAGGTCACCTGGCGGGAAGGTCACCTGGCAGGAAGGTCACCTGGCGGGAAAGGGAAGGGGGGGAAAATTACAGTAGTCAGCTGAACTTCTAGGGGGAACAATTTTCCTGATTTGGAAAACACAAAAGAAAAACCCGGCAAAAGCTGGTAGCACGAGTAGGTCCCACAGTTCCTGATCAATAACAATTTGCACGAACTTCTCCAGTGTCTTCTGAAGACAATTCCCGGTAGATTTTTAAATTTCCCCTTTTCACAGAGGACGATGATGAACAGTCTTGAACACTTATAGATAATGAGTCGCCCTTCCCCCACCCCGCCAGGGGTTACATCGATGTGTACATTCTGGGCCCGTGTACCTATATCCCCAGGTATATTACACCTTCCTCACCTACACCCAGAGGGACTACACTTGGAATGATTTTTCTCATTTGGAAATTTAATAATGGGGTTTGGGAAATGAAATCTTTTAATTCTCCAGAGTTATTCTCGCACATCACCCCAGGAAACTCTTAGACACAGACTTTCTCCAGAGTTAGTATCTCGCACATCACCCCAGGAAACTCTTAGACACAGGACTTTCTCCAGAGTTAGTATCTCGCACATCACCCCAGGAAACTCTTAGACACAGGACTTTTCCCCAGAGTTAGTATCTCGCACATCCCCCCAAGGAAACTCTTAGACACAGGATTTTCTCCAGAGTTAGTATCTCGCACATCACCCAAGAAACTCTTAGACACAGGACTTTCTCCCAGAGTTAGTATCTCGCACATCACCCCAGGAAACTTTTTAGACATTCCTAGGACTCCCTCCCGGGGAAAAGGGTTGGGTTATTCTCGCACATCACCCCAGGAAACTCTTAGACACAGGACTTTCTCCAGAGTTATATCTCGCACATCACCCCAGGAAACTCTTAGACACAGGATTTTCTCCAGAGTTAGTATTTCGCACATACCCCAGGAAATTTCTTAGAAACAGGACTTTCTCCAGAGTTATATCTGCACATACCCCAGGAAACTCTTAGACACAGGACTTTCTCCAGAGTTAGTATCTCGCACATCCCCCCAAGAAACTTTAGACACAGGACTTTCTCCAGATTTAAACTAATCTCGAAAAATTTAAAATTTTTCCAATGGAAACTCTTAGACACAGGACTTTCTCCAGAGTTAGTATCTCGCACATCACCCCAGGAAACTCTTAGACACAGGACTTTCTCCAGAGTTAGTATCTCGCACATCACCCCAGGAAACTCTTAGACACAGGACTTTCTCCAGAGTTAGTATCTCGCACATACCCCAGGAAACTCTTAGACACAGGACTGGAAATTAGGTCGCACATCACCCCAGGAAACTCTTAGGCACAGGACTGGAAATTAGGTTGCTAAGAGCAGTTCTTCAGACAGATTCCAACAATGAAATACAACGAAAATTCAATCCAAAATTAATACACATATTCCAGCTCACTTGTAATAGAAAAAGAGATGAGAACAATACCAAAGAACACAGGAAGAACATAGACATGAGAAAGGAAAGAACATCAGCAGCAACATCAATACACAACTTCAAGGAACTCCCTACATCTGCTGGAACCTTGGTAAAGATCGGCAGAAACTTGCACAGGCTGGCAGTGGGCCAACAACCCCACCCCCCAACCCCATCCCTCCCTAAATCCTAACGTTGGGGGGTGCCAACACCCCTGCTGTTGGTGGTGGGAGGTGCCAACACCCCTGCTGTTGGTGGTGGGAGGTGCCAACACCCCCGCTGTTGGTGATGGGAGGTGCCAACACCCTTGCTGTTGGTGGGAGGTGCCAACACTCCTGCTGTTGGTGATGGGAGGTGCCAACACCCATGCTGTTTGGGGATGAGAGGTGCCAACACTCTCTGTTTTTGGTGGGAGGTGCCAACCCCCCTGCTGTTGGTGGGGGGAGGTGCCAACCCTGCTGTTGGGGGTGGAGGTGCCAACCCCCCTGTTTGGGGGGGGAGTGCCAACACCCCGCTGTTGGTGGAGGTGCCAACACCCCGCTGTTGGGGGGGGAGGTGCCACACCCTGCTTTTGGGTTTAGGGCAACACCCTGCTGTTGGTGGTGGGAGGTCCCAACCCCCCCGCTGTTGGGGGGAGGTGCCAACCCCCCTGTTTTGGGTTTGGGGGAGGTGCCAACCCCCCTGCTGTTGGTGGTGGAGGTGCCTACACCCCTGCTGTTGGTGGTGGGGGGGCAACCCCCCTGCTGTTGGTGGGAGGTCCCAAACCCCCCTGCTGTTGGTGGGAGGTGCCAAAACCCTGCTGTTGGGGGGGAGGTGCCAAACCCTGTGTTGGTGGTGGGAGGTCCCACCCCTGCTGTGGTGGAGGTGCCACCCCCCCTGCTGTTGGTGGTGGGGGGCCAACACCCCGCTGTTGGTGGGAGGTGCCCACCCCTGCTGTTGGTGGGGGGAGGTGCCAAACCCCTGCTGGGTGGTGGGAGGTGCCAACACCCCTGCTGTTGGTGGGGGGCCACCCCCCTGCTGTTGGGGGGGGAGGTGCCAACACCCTGCTGTTGGGGGTGGGAGGTGCCTACACCCCTGCTGTTGGTGGTGGGAGGTCCCAACACCCCTGCTGTTGGGGGGAGGTGCCACCCCCCTGCGGGGGTGGTGGGAGGCCAACACCCCTGCTTTTGGGGGGGGGGAGGTGCCAACCCCCCTGCTGGGTGGGAGGTGCCACACCCCTGGGGTGGTGGAGGTCCAACACCCCGCTGTTGGTGGAGGTGCCACACCCCTGTGTTGGTGGGGAGGTGCCAACACCCTGCTGTTGGTGGAGGTGCCACACCCTGCTGTGGGGGGGGAGGAACACCCCGCTGTTGGTGGTGGGAGGGCCACCCCTGCTGTTGGTGGAGGGCCACCCCCCCGCTTTTGGTGGGGGGTCCCAAAACCCCCCTGCTGTTGGGGGTGGAGCTCCTGGGGGGGGGGCCCACCCTTCTGCTGCCGGGTGCGGGGAGCGCCTGCCGGGCCCCACCACCCTCTCCCTGCTGCGCTGGAGCGCCTGCCGGGCCCCCCCACCCGCTGGTGCTGGGGAGCCCCCTGCGGGCCCCACCACCCTGTGCTGCTGCGGGGAGCTGCCTGCCGGGCCTCCCCCCTCCTGCTGTGCTGCGGGGAGCTGCCTGCCGGGCCCCCCCTCCTGTGCGCTGTGAGCTGCCTCCCGGGGCCTCCCCCTCCTGTGGTGCTGCTGGGAGCTGCCTGCCGGGCCCCACCCCCCTGATGCTGCTGTTGGGAGCTCCTCCCGGCCCCACCCCTCCTGGGGTGCTGCTGGGAGCGCCTCCCGGGCCCCACCCTCCTGCTGGTGCTGCGGGGAGCTGCCTGCCGGGCCCCACCACTCCGATGCTGCTGTTGGGAGGCCTGCCGGGCCCCACCACTCCTACATTTCCACAAGGGGCCCCAAAACTTTTTCCTTGGCCTCCGGAATTTCAAGTATTGATCCGACCACAAAGTGCAGTCCAGGTAATATTTTAGGGGTTACTAAATGCTAATAAGGTGTTAAGGTGGTGGTTTAAGTTTTACCAGGTGTTAAGGTGGTTTGTTTTCCCGGTGTTAAAATGGTTTAGGGTGTACCGGTGTTAAGGTGGTGGTTTACGTGTGTCCAGGTGTTAAGGTGGTTTACGTGTACCAGGTGTTAAGGTGGTTTACTTTTACCAGGTTTTAAAAATGATGGTTTACGTGTACCAGGTGTTGGTGGTGGCTTAGTGTACCAGGTGTTAAAATGATGGTTTACGTTTTAACAGGTGTTGGTGGTGGTTTACGTGTACCAGGTGTTAAAATGGTTTACGTGTGTACCAGGGTTAAGGTGGTGGTTTTTTTCCAGGTTTTTGGGGGTTTTATGTGTCCCATGTTAAACTGGTTTACGTGTACCAGGTGTTAAGGTGGTGGTTTACTTTTACCAGGGTTAAAATGATGGTTTCGTGTGTACCAGGTGTTAAGGTGGGGGTTTTAGGGGGTACCAGGTTTTAAAGGTGGTGATTTACGTTTTACCAGGTGTTAAAGGTTTTACGTGTACCAGGTGTTAAGGTGGTGGTTTACGTGTAACAGGTGTTAAGGTGGTGATTTACGTGTACCAGGTGTTAAAGTGGTGGTTTACTTTGTACCAGGTGAAAAGGGGGGGTTTACGTGTACCATTTGTTAAGGTGGTTTACGTGTGTGTACCCTTGATTCAAATGAATAACGGTACCCTTTTGCTCAGAGAAAATATATATGTATGCATATATGAGTATACTACCTAGTTTTTTGGGGGGTTCTTCATAGCTCCGGGCCCCCTTTTGTGTGTGTGTGTGTATGTGTTTCACTGACATCTCACCTGACACTGCCCCACTTTATATTAAGTAATCAATTACGTAGTCATAATACCAAGATTGAAAAACAAATATATTTTTTTTTTCAGGGGTTTTCCCAAAACCCCTTTAGTAAAAAACTGGGATATCTTTCCGAGATGAAAACATTGTTTGTAACTGTGAGGGAATTAAGAAAGTTGTGGTGTCCCAAAAGTGAAGCACGACGCAAGACGTCATGGACACTATGACATCTGTCCTTTTAGAAGACGAGGAAGGAGGGGGAAGGAAGAAGAAGAGGAAGGAGGGGGAAGGAAGAAGAAGAGGAAGGGGGGGGAAAGGGAAGAAGAAGGGGAAAGGGGAGGGGGAAGGAAGAAGAAGAGGAAGGAGGGGAAGGAAGAAGAAGAGGAAGGAGGGGAAGGAAGAAGAAGAGGAAGGGGGGGAAAAAGGAAGAAGAAGAGGAAGGGGGGGGAAAAGAAGAAGAAGAGGAAGGAGGGGGAAGGAAGAAGAAGAGGAAGGAGGGTAAAGGGAAGGGGGGGGGAATTAAGAAGAAGAGGAAAGAGGGGGGAAGAAGAAGAGGGGGGGGTGAAGGAAGA
>WNWK01033656.1:0-20995 GCA_009830355.1 Cherax destructor | reverse complement strand
CTGACTTTGTTGCAAAAGCCCAGTAACAGGCTGGATGCTAGAAGGGCTATCCTTTCTAGTGTTCACTGGAGATGTCTATTACTAATAGATATCGTGTCATTTTGTAACATATTATTACTATATTGCAGTGTTGGTTATGAGAGCAGAATCCTTTAGATGACAGGCCGAGTAATCGGGTTTTGCCCTAACTCTCTTAACTAATATTGTAATATATGAGTGGCCTGCCCGGGAGGGTTTTGTCCGAGACGATTTTTTTTATACGCTACCGGTTATCTTGTGGTGGGGGGTGTTGCAAACCCTGAACAAGATAATTGGGTCAAGTGGTTGACGGACCATTTGGGTTCTGCATGTCCAGTATTACTGGAGTGCAGTGCCCGGTGTGAGGTCACCACAGTTAATGTCAGGGCGGGGAACCTGGCATGAAGGTAGTATGGTCCACGACTTGACTGAGTAACGTGGCTGGTATAAGTCGTGGTATCCCAGCCTGCCTTAACTACTCAGTTTCCTGCAGTATGGTCCACGACTTCACTGAGCTGGCTGTTGCACGGTCGTCTCTGTCTCTTGGCTGCTGTCTTTGCCTTGACTACCGTGGCGTGCACTAATACTACTCTATTGTATATAGTGTATATAGTTGTTCAAAACTGTAAATACTTGGTGAAAGAAAATACAAATTCATAATTGCTTGGTGAAGGAAAATACAATTTAAAGCATTTTTCTATTGTGTTTCTTTGCTCCAAGCTCTCTTTTACACTCAGGATAACAGGCCTTAGAACCTGAGGTTGTGCGTGGAATAGACAAGGTGGACAAAGACAGGATGTTCCAGAGAGGGGACACATAAACAAGGTGTCACAATTGGAAGCTGAAGACTCAGATGAGTCAAAGGGATGTTAGGAAGTATTTCTTCAGCCATAGAGTATTCAGGAAGTGGAACAGTCTACCAAGTGATGTAGTGGAGGCAGAAACCACACATAGCTTTAAGACGAGGTATGATAGAGCTCATGGAGCAGGGAGAGAGAGAACCCAGTAGCGATCAGTGAAGAGGCGGGGTCAGGAGCTGAGTCTCGACCAATGCAGCTACAATTAGGTGAGTACAATTAGATGAGTACACACACACATTCACACACACCTGGGCAAGCACGTCAAAAAATTAGAGACTGCAAAGGTTTGCAACAAGACTAGTCCTGGAGCTAAGGAGTATGTCCTACGAGGAGAGGTAAAGGGAAATCAACCTGACGACACTGGAGGATAGGAGGAATATGGGAGACATTATAACGTCATATTAAATACTGAGATGAATTGTCAAGGAGGATAAAGACAGGATGTTCCAGAGATGGGACACAACAACAAGGGGTCACAACTGGAAGTTGAAGACTCAGATGAGTCACAGGGATGTTAGGAAGAACTTCAGTCACAGAGTTGTCAGGAAGTGGAATAGTCTGGGAAGTGATGTAGTGGAGGCAGGATCCATACGTAGCTTTAACAAGAGGTATGATAAAGCTCATGGAGCAGGGAGAGTGACCTAGTAGCGGACAGTGAAGAGGCGGGGCCAAAACTAGGTGAGTACAACTAGGTGAGTACACACACACACATACACTACCAGGAAACCTTCAACAGGTTAACACCTTCATGATGAGGTCCTTGATAATGAAGGAGTCTAGATCCGAGAAATCAAAGCGACTCTTAATTGGACCAGACTTAATTACATCCTGGTCTCCATTCTCTGTATGGCCCGTGCGTGTTTACTACTTTCCCATGAAAAATAATTAAGATCACTCTTGTGTAATAATTGAAAACCCATGATAGTTGACTAATATACTTGAGAAAAACTGGGATACTTTTATTGTGGCGATGTTTCGCTCTCTCTGGAGGCTTCTTCAGTCGAATACAGAGTTTGACAAGCATCATACCGGGCGATGACTGGTTAAGAGGCAGGGCCATGTTTGTCCCCTAGACAGACCTGTTTGTCATCCCCAGACAGCCCTGTCCTCCCAAGACAGTTCTGTTCTCCGCAGACAGCACTGTTCTCCATAGACAGCACTGTTCTCCCTAGACAGTCCTGTTCTCCATACTCAGCCCTGTTCCCCATACACAGCCCTGTTCCCCATACACAGCCCTGTTCCCCATACACAGCCCTGTTCCCCATACACAGCCCTGTTCCCCATACACAGCCCTGTTCCCCATACACAGCCCTGTTCCCCATACACAGCCCTGTTGCCCATACACAGCCCTGTTGCCCATACACAGCCCTGTTGCCCATACACAACCCTGTTCTCCATACACAGCCCTGTTCTCCATACACAGCCCTGTTCTCCATAAACAGCCCTGTTCTCAACAGACAGCTCTGTTTGTCCTCCCCAGACAGATCTTGTTTGTCCTCCCTAGCCATTTCTTTTTGTCCTCCCCACACAGCCCTGTCCTTCCAGACAGCCCATTTTTGTCTCCCAGACAGCTCGTTTTTGTCCTCCCCAGACATCCCTGTTTATCCTCCCCAGACAGATCTGTTTTTAGTCCTGCCGGACATTTCTTTATGTCCTCCCCATACAACCCTGGTTGTCCTCCCCACATACACTTGGTTGTCCTTACCACCCAGCCTTGGTTGTCCTCCCCAGACAGCCTTTGTTCTTCCCACACAGTCCTGGTTGTCCTCCCCACACAGCCCTGGTTGTCCTCCCCACACAGCCCTGGTTGTCCTCCCCACACAGCCCTGGTTGTCCTCCCCACACAGCCCTGGTTGTCCTCCCCACACAGCCCTGGTTGTCCTCCCCACACAGTCCTGGTTGTCCTCTCCACACAGCCCTGGTTGTCCTCCCCACACAACCCTGGTTGTCCTCCCCAAATAGCCCTGGTTGTCCTCTTCACACAGCCCTGGTTGTTCTCCCCACACAGCCCTAGTTGTTCTCCCCACACAGCCCTGGTTGTTCTCCCCACACAGCCCTGGTTATTCTCCCCACATATCCCTGGTTGTCCTTTCCCCCACATCCCTGGTTGTCCCCACATAGCCCTGACAATCCTCCCAAACTACCTTGGTTGTCCTCTCAACTCAGCCCTGGTTGTCCTCTCCAGACAGCCCTTATTATCCTCCCCAAACATTTATTTTTGTCCTCCCCACACAGCCTTGGTTTTCCTCCCTACACATCCCTGGATGTATTCCCCAGACAGCATTAGTTGTCCTCCCTATACAGCCATGTTTGTTCCCCAAGACAGCTCTGATTGTCCTCTCCACACAACCCTGGATGTAATCTCCAGACATCCGTGATTTTACTCCCCAGCTTTGGTTGTCCTCTCTAGACAGCTCCTTAGACAACCCTTGTTGTCCTCCCTAGACAGCCTTGGTTTTTTCCTTTACAGAGAGCCGAGTTTGTTCTTTCCAGACACCTCTGCTTGTCCTCCGCAAGCAGCTCTGATTCTCTTGCCCAGACAGCCCATTTTGTCCTCCCCAGATAGCTCTGATTGTCCTCTCCAGAGAGTCATGGTTGTCCTCCCTAGACAGCCACGGTTGTCCTGTCTAGAGAACCCTCGTTGTCCTCTCTAGAGAACCCTCGTTGTCCTCTTCAGAGAGCCTTGGTTGTCCTCCCCAGAGAGACCTGGTTGTCCTCTTTAAAGGGCTCTGGTTATCTTCCCCAGAGAGCCTTGGTTGTCCTCTCCACAGGACCTTGGTTATCCTCTCCAGAGAGCCCTCGTTGTCCTCTCCCAGGGCCCTGTTTGTACTCTTCAGAGAACCCTGGTTATCCTCCCCAGAGAGCCTTGGTTGTCCTCCCCAGAGAGCCCTGGTTGTTCTCTCCAGAGTCCTGGTTGTTCTCCCGAGACAACCCTGGTTGTCCTCCTCAGACAGCCTTAGTTGTCCTCCCTAAAACACTTAACACTGATCTAATACTTTTTCTATCATACCTCTTTCTGTCATCCTCATCCTCTCTTACTATTCCTCCTCCTCTTCCATACTTCTTTTCTTAGGGTACATCGCTCTCCTTCCTCCTGTCAGAATACCATAGCCGGGTCATGACATGATTTTCTCCCGTCTGGGTTGGCACAGGATTGAGCCTCTAGAGTTTCTTCCTCCTCTCTCAGGGCCTCACAAAAAAAATTGCAGAAAGCTTCCTTCGGTGTGTGCCCTTTAGGGTAAGAACCTTGATGATGGTGAAGGGTCTTTGATCCATGGAATTGTCTACCCTATACTTCCGTGCATCGAAGTTGTTTGCCTTTTGTTTTACCCCCTACGGTCTTACTCCCTACGGGTATAATTTTTTGGGGGTGCCAGGTCCTCCTCTACACAGCTCTCTGGCCTCACTGGCCTCTGTGTCGTCGTCACAGCAGGCGCTGCGGCCTCAATAGCGCTGCTCTGGAGCTCTTGTTTTGTCGGAAGGTTTTCCTCCAGCGGCCGCGTCTGTACCAGGTTTCGATGCGGCGACCCGTCTTGTGTTTCAAGATTTTTGCGTCAAGATGTTTATCCCGAAGATAAACAGACGAGGTGAGAGCTGCAGCTCTCCTCGTGGCAGCCACAAAATGAGAACTCTTTACATTCAGCTAAAAAAAAATCATAGCTGAACCCCTTGCCAAGAAACTTCTTCATCGCTTTCCCACATAAGAATATAAGAGTGGAGGAACACTGCAAATGGTCTACTCATATACTTGCCCAATCTCTTTTTAAAGCTACCCAAGGTTCTAGAATCTGTCACCGTACTCGGAAGATCGTCACATGCAGCATTCTCCACCTGACTCCATCCTATATATACTCTTGAACCTTTCACCCAGATAGATCTGTTTGTGACTTGATAAAGCCCACTGTGGGGCGAAACGTTGTCAATAAAGGATCATATTATACTGCTTATGTGTTTATATTTCCATGCTTATATAGTGCTTGAGGTACCCCTGGTGCTCAAGTAAGCGTAGGTAGTGCTTGAGATACCCTGGTGCCCAGAAGTGCTTGGAATTTTGAAGAGCTCAATGGGACACAGATGAACGACTAGAACCTATCCTGAACCCTGGAACCCTACTCATATCCTGGAAGCTAGTGAGTACAAGTAGGCTCGTACACACACACACACACACACACACATACACACACACACAGGCACACGTAACAGGAAGGGCACTGCAATGGATCAGAGCATACCTGACAGGGAGGCAACAACGAGTCATGGTACGTGACGAGGTGTCAGAGTGGGCACCTGTGACGAGTGGGGTTCCACAAGGGTCAGTCCTAGGACCTGTACTATTTTTGGTATATGTGAATGACATAACGGAAGGGATAGACTCAGAAGTGTCCGTTTGCAGATGATGTGAAGTTAATGAGGATCAGGCAGGACTACAAAGAGACCTGGACAGGTTACAAGCCTGGTCCAGTAACTGGCTCCTTGAATTTAACCCTGCCAAATGTAAAGTCATGAAGATCGGGGAAGGGCAAAGAAGACCGCAGACACAGTATAGTCTAGGTGGCCAAAGACTGCAAGCCTCACTCAAGGAAAAAGATCTTGGGGTGAGTATAATACCGAACACATCTCCTGAGGCACACATTAATCAGATAACTGATGCAGCATACGGGCGGCTGGCAAACCTAAGAATAGCGTTCCAATACCTCACTAAGGAATCATTCAAGACTCTGTACACCATATACGTCAGACCCATAATGGAGTATGCAGCACCAGTTTGGAACCCACACCTGGTCAAGCACGTCAAGAAATTAGGGAAAGTGCAAAGGTTTGCAACAAGACTAGTCCCAGAGCTAAGGGGATTGTCCTACGAAGAAAGGTTAAGGGAAATCGGCCTGACGACACTAGAGGACAGGAGGGTTAGGGGAGACATGATAACGACATATAAAATACTGCGAGGAATAGATAAGGTGGACAGAGACAAGATGTTCCAGAGAGGGGACACAGAAACAAGGAGTCACAATTGGAAGTTGAAGACTCCTATGAGTCAAAGGGATGTTAGGAAGTATTTCTTCAGTCATAGAGTTGTCAGGAAGTGGAATAGCCTAGAAAGCGACATAGTGGAGGCAGGAACCATACATAGCTTTAAGAGGAGGTATGATAAAGCTCATGGAGTAGGGAGAGAAGGGACCCAGTAGCGATCAGTGAAGAGGCGGGGCCAGGAGCTGAGTCTCGACACCTGCCACCACAATTAGGTGGGTACAATTAGGTGAGTACACACACACACACACACACACACACACACACACACACACACACACTCACTAGCATACAAAAGAAAGAACTAAGGCTCTTGTGAACAAAGTTTTGGATAGTTAAAACACCGCTTAGAAGAGTTCCTTTCACCTCAAGTAAAGAGGTTTATCTCAAGTGTCACCTATTGTTTACTGCATGTGTTTTTTGTCGACACGCAGGAAATAGCAAGTTCCGGAGAAATGTGCTGTGCTGTGCTGTGCTGTGTGTGTGTGTGTGTGTGTGTGTGTGTGTGTGTGTGTATGTATGTGTGTACTCACCTATATGTGGTTGCAGGGGTCGAGTCATAGTTCCTGGCCCCGCCTCTTCAGTGGCCAATACTAATTCACTCTCTCCCCGCTCCATACGCTTTATCATACCTCTTCCTAAAGCTATGTATGGAACTTGCTTCCACTACTTCACTCTCCAGATTATTCCACTTCCTGACAACTCTAATGCTAAAGAAATACTTCCTAACATCCCTATGACTCATCTGAGTTTACAGCTTCCTATTGTGTCCCCTTGTTCCTGTATCCCATCTCTGAAACATTCGAGCCCTGTCCACCTTGTCAATTCCTCTCAGTATTTTATACGTTGTTATCATGTCCTCCCCGTCCCTCCTATCCTCTAGTATCATCAGGTTGAGTTCCCTTAACCTCTCCTCATAAGACATATCTCTCAGTTCCGGGACTAAACGTGTTGCAAATTTTTGCATTGTCTCCAGTTTCGTGACGTACTCACCTATTTGTGGTTGCAGGGGTCGATTCATAGCTCCTGGCCCCGCCTCTTCACTGATTGCTACTAGGTCCTCTCTCTCCCTGCTCCATGAGCTTTATCAAACCTCGTCTTAAAACTATGTATGGTTCCTGCCTCCACTATGTCGCATTCTAGGCTATTCCACTTCCTGACAACTCTATGACTGAAGAAATACTTCCTAACATCCCTTTGACTCATAGGAGTCTTCAACTTCCAATTGTGACCCCTTGTTTCTGTGTCCCCTCTCTGGAACATCTTGTCTCTGTCTACCTTATCTATTCCTCGCAGTATTTTATATGTCGTTATCATGTCTTCCCTAACCCTCCTGTCCTCTAGTGTCGTCAGGCCGATTTCCCTTAACCTTTCTTCGTAGGACAATCCCCTTAGCTCTGGGACTAGTCTTGTTGCAAACCTTTGCACTTTCTCTAATTTCTTGACATGCTTGACCAGGTGTGGGTTCCAAACTGGTGCTGCATACTCCAGTATGGGCCTGACGTATATGGTGTAGAGTCTTGAATGATTCCTTAGTGAGGTATTGGAACGCTATTCTTAGGTTTGCCAGCCGCCCGTATGCTGCATCAGTTATCTGATTGATGTGTGCCTCAGGAGATGTGCTCGGTATTATACTCACCCCAAGATCTTTTTCCTTGAGTGAGGTTTGCAGTCTTTGGCCACCTAGACTATACTCTGTCTGCGGTCTTCTTTGCCCTTCCCCGATCTTCATGACTTTACATTTGGCAGGGTTAAATTCAAGGAGCCAGTTACTGGACCAGGCTTGTAGCCTGTCCAGGTCTCTTTGTAGTCCTGCCTGATCCTCGACTGATTTAATTCTTCTCATTAACTTCACATCATCTGCAAACAGGGACACTTCTGAGTCTATCCCTTCCGTTATGTCATTCACATATACCAAAAACAGTACAGGTCCTAGGACTGACCCCTGTGGAACCCCACTCGTCACAGGTGCCCACTCTGACACCTCGTCACGTACCATGACTCGTTGTTGCCTCCCTGTCAGGTATGCTCTGATCCATTGCAATGCCTTTCCTGTTACGTGTGCCTGATCCTCTAGGTTTTGCAGTAACCTCTTGTGAGGAACTGTGTCGAACGCCTTCTTGCAGTCCAAGAAAATGCAGTCTATCCACCCCTCTCTCTCGTGTCTTACTTCTGTTACCTTGTCATAAAACTCCAGTAGGTTTGTGACACAGGATTTTCCTTCCCTGAAACCGTACTGGTTGTCGTTTATAAGCTTGGGTCTTTCTAGGTGCTCCACCACTCTCCTCCTGATGATCTTCTCCATGACTTTGCATACTATACACGTCAGTGACACAGGTCTGTAGTTTAATGCCTCGTGTCTGTCTCCTTTCTTAAAAATTGGGACTACATTTGCCATCTTCCACGCCTCAGGTAGTTGCCCAGTTTCAATGGATGTGTTGAAGATTTGTGTTAGTGGCACACACAACATCTCTGCTCCCTCTCTAAGGACCCATGGAGAAATGTTGTCCGGTCCCACCGCTTTTGAGGTATCGAGTTCACATAGCAGCTTCTTCACCTCCTCCTCGGTTGTGTGTATTTCATCCAGTACTTGTTGGTATACCTCCCTATTCTGAATTCCTGGAGTCCTTCCTGTATCCTCTGTAAATACTTCTTTAAATCTCATGTTGAGCTCCTCACATACCTCTTGGTCGTTTCTTGTGAACTCCGCACCTTCCTTCCTCAGCCTGATTACCTGGTCCTTGACTGTTGTTTTCCTCCTCATGTGGCTATACAACAGTTTCGGGTCAGACTTGACTTTTGATGCTATATCATTTTCATATTGTCGCTGAGCCTCCCTTCTTACCTGTGCATATTCGTTTCTGGCTCTTCGGCTAATCTCTTTATTTTCCTGGGTCCTTTGTCTTCTGTACTTTTTCCATTCTCTATTACACTTAGTTTTTGCCTCCCTACACCTCTGGGTGAACCAAGGACTCGTTCTGGTCTTCCCATTACTTCTGTTTCCCTTGGGGACAAACCTCTCCTCTGCCTCTTTGCATTTGGTTGTCACATATTCCATCATTTCTTTTACTGGTTTTCCTGCCAATTCTCTCTCCCACTGAACGTCTTGTAGGAAGTTCCTCATGCCTGTGTAGTCCCCCCTTTTGTAGTTTCGTTTCTCCCTTCCTATTCCTGCTCCTGTGTGTGTGTGTACACTGACATGTACTTACCTACTTGTGTTTCTGGGGTTGAGTCTCCGTTCCTGACGCCGCCTCTTGAACTACAATTATCGGAGATACTGATTCCATGATGGATTACAGTACCATCATGGACCATGATGGACGGCACTTCTATGATTGACCATAATGGTCCACGATGGGCGGCACTACTATGATGGACCATGATAGTCGGCACTACCATGATTGGTGGCACTATGAGAGATCATGATGAACGTTGATGGACGGCTCTATTATGATGGGCGGTACTGCCATGATGTACCATGATGGACGGCACTAACATGATGAACAATGATGAACGGCACTACCATGATGGACAATGATGAACGGCACTACCGTGATGGACAATGAGTGAACGGCACTACCATGCTAGACGGCACTAACATGATGGTTAATGACAGGCAGCACTAACATGATGGACCATGATGGGCGGCACTACCATGATGGACCATGATGGGCGGCACTATCATGATGGACCATGATGAACTATGATGAACAACACTACCATGATGGACCATGATGAGCGGCACTAACATGATGGACGGCATTACCATGATGGAATGCATTACCATGAAGGACCATGATGGAAGGCACTGCTATTATGGACCATAATCGGCTTCACTACCAAGATGTACCATGATGGGCTGCAATACTATGATGGATCATGATGAATGGTACTACCATGATGGAAAGCACAAGCATGATGGACCATGGTGGATGGCACTACCATGATGGACCAAGATGGAAAGCGCTACCATTCGTGACGAGATGAAGAAGAGGCTGGACATGGGATGATAACCATCTCTCAGGACATCACTCGTCTCTATGTGGGATGATAACCATCTCTCAGGACCTCACTCGTCTCTATGTGGGATGATAACCATCTCTCAGGACCTCACTCGTCTCTATGTGGGATGATCACTATCTCTCAGGACCTCACTCGTCTCTGTGTGGGATGATAACCATCTCTCAGGACCTCACTCGTCTCTGTGTGGGATGATAACCACCTCTCAGAACCTCACTCGTCTCTGTGGGATGATAACCATCTCTCAGGACCTCACTCGTCTTTGTGTGGGATGATAACCATCTCTCAGGACCTCACTCGTCTCTGTGTGGGATGATAACCACCTCTCAGAACCTCACTCGTCTCTGTGTAGGATGATAACCACCTCTCAGAACCTCACTCGTCTCTGTGGGATGATAACCATCTCTCAGGACCTCACTCGTCTTTGTGTGGGATGATAACCATCTCTCAGGACCTCACTCTTCTGTGTGGGATGGTAACCATCTCTCAGGACTTCACTCGTCTCTATATCTCAACATTACACCACATCCCTTTACACACATATTTTTTCCCCATTTACATATACAAGAAAAAGTTTCTGGAGGTGCCTCGTCCTTCCCTTTGTAAGGACTCGCCTGAAAATCTACAACGCAAATACAAATCCTGGACAAAAACGACTTGCCATGCATATGTTAGTGTCGCATTTGTAACCACAAAGGTCTACGTGAGTGGTCAGGTCTCCCATACGTGCAACTTGTGTGGCACTAAATCTGCAAGCTGTTACCATGATAGGCTCACTACGACCCTGTCTGGTACCTCAGCTGATCGTTCGAGCTTCCTGCAAGTGCCAAGTCTACTACAGTGCCAATCTTGCGTGTGATGCCACTTTTGCGTACAGTCCTCATACCATTTTTTGTATTAAATGAATGTCACTGCAAGACTCTGTATATGCGCTTAGATTTTTAACATGTGGGTCGCATCCTACCACATCATGATCCAGGGAGAGGCGACGCCCTCACCTGACTTAGACCGCGCAGACACTACACTCCAAACCCTTAACACTGAAGCCTGGCAAACCGGTTTTCTGAATTCATAAATATGACAAGTGGTTTTTAACTCTGAATATGTTAAAATAACAATATATATATATATATATATATATATATATATATATATATATATATATATATATATATATATATATATATATATATATGTGGCCTAGGAAAGGTTGGAGGGAGAGGGTAAAGGAGTTTTTGTGTGCAAGCGTGCGTAAGCGGGTCTGATAGGAGCGAATGGAGACAAATGTTTTTAGGACTTGACGTGCTGTTGGAGTGTGAGGAAGGTAATATTTATGAAGGGATAAAGGAAACCGGCAGACCGGACTTGAGTCCTGGAGATGGGAAGTACAGTGCCTGCACTCTGAAGGAGGGGTATTAATGTTGCATATTTATAACTGTAGTGTAAAGCACGCCTTTGACAAGACAGTGATGGAGTGAATGATGGTAAAATTCCTTTTTTTCGGGCCACCCTGCCTTGGTGGGAAACTTCCGATGTGTTAATATATATATATATATATATATGTCGTGCCGATTAGGTAAAACTTGCGATTTTGGCTTAAATAGCAACGCTCACCTTGCCATATAAGACAAGTGAAAATTTGTGTATGCAATAATTTCGCTAAAATCATTCTGAACATAACGAAACAAATATATTTCATTGTGTTTGTTTATTATTAAATTAATGTTAACGTATCTAAAATATATTTAGTTGGGTTAGGCTAAATTAAATTGCGCTTGTTGTAATAAGGTTAGGTAGGTTTTCAAAGTTTCTCTTGGTACAAAATCATAAATTTTTACATTAACATAAATAAAAAAAATATATATTCAAACGTATAAGAGAAATTTATTAGAAAGGACCTAATTTTAAATGAGTTCTTGCTAATTGACCAGTTTTACCTAATCGGCACGATTATATATATATATATATATATATATATATATATATATATATATATATATATATATATATATATATATTACCTGGAGTTTACCTGGAGACCAGACCTCATGGTGGATCAGGGTCTGATCAACCAGGTTGTTACTGCCGGCTGTACGCAAACTGACTTTAGGTGCCTGTCCAGTGCCTTCTTGAAGACAGCCAGGGGTCTATTGGTAATTCCCTTATTAATGTATGCTGGGAGGCAGTTGAATAGTCTTGGGCCCCGGACACTCATGGTGTTGTCTCTCAGTGTTCTCGTGGCGCCCCTGCTTTTCATTGGGGGAATGTTGCATCTCCTGCCGAGTCTTTTGCTTTCATAGGGAGTGATTTTCGTGTGCAGGTTTGGTACCAATCTCTCCAGGACCTTCCAAGTGTATATTATCATGTATCTGTCTCGTCTGCGTTCCAGGAAATACAGATCAAGGACCTTCAACCGTTCCCAGTAATTTAGGTGCCTTATCGTACTTATGTGTGCCGTGAAAGTTCTTTGTACACTCTCCAGGTCTGCAATGTCGCCAGCCTTGAAGGGGGCAGTTAGTGTACAGCAGTATTACAGCAAAGAGAGAACAAGTGATTTGAAGAGTCATCATGGGCTTTGTGTCCCTAGTTTTGAAGGTTCTCATTATCCATCCTATCATTTTCCTAGCCGATGAGGTAGATACAATGTTGTGGTCTTTAATACATGCAAGGGATGTTGCAACAAACGTTAATGGATAAGCAGCATAGCAATAGAAATGATGGATAAAAAACGCAAAGCCTATCGGATTTTTCAAAAAAACATCAGGAGCTTGCAAAAATGGAAAAATGGAAGTCGAGGTGAAAATCTGGGACCCACAAAGCCACCAAATTCATGCACCTAAAAAAAACCTGTTTGATTTGCAAGGTTCGCGTTAATTTAGCTGCGGGTTTTAGAAAAAAACGTACCGAGGTGAGCTGACAGGAAGCAGCTGACACAACTCACCATTGGTGTTATGAAGCTTAAACTGTCACTCTTTTATTTATAAAAAACCCACTGTGTTCATTACTAACATCAGATCATTCAGTAAGAACCGAGCCAGAAGCAACAATCTCATAATGTTTAACAAATGCAAAAGACTCGAGTCAAACTCACTTAAATGACATAAGTATTAAAATAGAATAAACAAAAAGCCTAAAATAAATTCATGAATTACTAAACAAAAATGTAGAAAGGTAAAGCAATTCAGGTGGGAGCCACTTCAATACATGGGCCAAGTTGCTCTCAGAGCACGTGAATTATAGCAGGGAAATAAAAAAAAATGGGATCACCCCAGAAAGAGAATGGGGAAGGTTGATAAATAACTATCGAATATTGACTTAAGCTAAATCAGTTGCTAGCTTTCTATAATATATGTACTAGTTCGTAAAGCAATGAACAAAATGTAATATAAGGTGGCGATATTAAAAGCCATGATCCCCTTGTAATTAAGATGGCAAGGGGGATGGTATCTGGTGACATTTAGACCAGTCAGCAGCCTTAATATAACATCCATAGACTATAGACATCCGTAGACATCCGTAGACATCCGTAGACTATAGCTTTTATATTATATGAATCTAATTTATGTAGCCCTTGGCTTCTGTAGTGACTGTCTATTATGTAGAAAAATTCAGTTTTCATCATCTGAAATATTAGATGATCTCAGATCCTTACCAATGTACCGACAGATTGTGTAGATTTATGTGATTAAAAATGACATTTATCTTTTGTACTGTCCTTTGGGGGGGGGGGAATATTGCCATGATAATTATAATCAAAGATTCGCATATTTTACACACTGGCCTAGATAGTATTTCTCAAATACGATGTTTGTAAACTTCTTTACTTCATAAATGTCTACTCAGTGGAATTCTTACTCATGATGTAGTTGGGGGAAAAGACATCTTTAGAGACGGTACTTATTGTGAGAAATTTTGCGAGGAAATTTTACAGGCAAAGTCCTGAATTATTTCACCCCCATAATTGTGAAGGAACTTTGGCACATCCAACACTTTACACTTACTGATATTGATGCAACTCAGAGTCCACTTGACACCAGGTCATAATAACATTCCTTCGTGACCACCTTCTCAGGTCATCACGTCTCATTCGTCTGGATCTTGAATTATTATTAGGACATATAGTTCTTAAAATTATTTGAAAAATTTATGACACTAACACTGACACATGGGTAGACTGTATATGACAGTAACACTGACACATGGGTGGACTGTATATGACAGTAACACTGACACATGGGTGAACTGTATATGACAATAACACTGACACATGGGTGAACTATATATGACAGTAACACTGACACATGAGTGGACTGTATATGACACTAACACTGACACATGGGTGGACTGTATATGACACTAACCCTGACACATGGGTGGACTGTATATGACAGTAACACTGACACATGGGTGGACTGTATATGCCACTAACACTGACACATGGGTGGACTGTATATGCCACTAACACTGACACATGGGTGGACTGTATATGACAGTAACACTGACACATGGGTGGACTGTATATGCCAGTAACACTGACACATGGGTGGACTGTATATGCCAGTAACACTGACACATGGGTGGACTGTATATGACAGTAACACTGACACATGGGTGGACTGTATATGCCAGTAACACTGACACATGGGTGGACTGTATATGCCAGTAACACTGTCACATGGGTGGACTGTATATGCCACTAACACTGACACATGGGTGGACTGTATATGCCAGTAACACTGTCACATGGGTGGACTGTATATTCGGTAATATCAATTACTTGAACTGAGTAATTTGCTTGAGTAATTTTATATAAATAAATAAATTACATTAAAAAGCATTAATGAGATTTCCATATAACTCAACAAATTAAGATTTGGCGTCATATCCTAACGTCTCCCTTTCGGTCGGAAATTTATATTGGCCAATACAAATTAACATACCTGTAGTGAGGCGTACATTACGTGTGGTGTAAATTTCATCAATGTCTGACGATACCTCTTCTATTACACCTTAGTTGATTTCACTGGAAGATTCAACCGATTTCAAAATTCCTTAAGAAAGCCGACACTACCTCTCAAGATGGCTACCCGGGCCTTACTCGATTCACTTTTCCATTTTTATTCTGACCTCTCCCCTTGGGTCAAATAGAGAGCCGAGACCAACAGTCAACCTTCCCCACCCCTCTCACCACCACTGCCTTCCCCTCTACACAACCCCCTTCCCCTACTCAGTTGGAAGCACTCACCCCCTCCCTCACAAGTAGCTTGATAGTTTATGACTGCCATTAACACCATTTTGAGACTCTGATCGCGGGTTCGAACCCCACCCGTGGTATAGTTTAAATAAATCCTTATTCATTAAACAAATCTCCATTCTTTATACAAACCTTCATTATACAAACTCATTCATTAAACATTCATCACTGTCAATAATTCTACCTTTATTACCAAACCTTCAGTCGTTTCTTCAATGTGATACTAACTTCCTCAAAGGTGTCAAAGGTGAGTTCGTTTCCCTCTCACTTATTTCACTCAATATAATCGTCTTTAATATAACAGCAGCAGCCGTTGCCTCAGCCTTTGTGATATATAAGTCAATATTATAAGATGATGTGACTGGAACAATACACAAATAACCCGCACGTGAAGAGAGAAGCTCACGACGACGTTTCGGTCCGACTTGGACCATTTACAAACACACACTGACTTTGTAAATGGTCCAAGACGGACCGAAGCGTCGTCGTGAGCTCCTCTCTCCTGTATGCAATGTCTAACTCCTCCTTACCAAACAAAATGTTTAGAAAGTATGTTGGTAAACATTATGCAATTAAAATTGTGTTTTTGTAATTAAAATGTTAATTTTTGTATATTATTTAATTAGGGGAAATTTCCCCTGCAGTTGTTTTCATGTTCTTTAATTAATTAAAAAATATCGAATGCTATAATTCCAGAATTTAAAATTTAAAAAAAAAAAATATTGTTTCAGCTTTGACTTTCAAATTCCGTCTGACATGGATCATGAAGCTTGAGGGAGCTTCTTGGGTTTCAAAATTATCTTCAACATTTAGGCTGCTTATCCCATCAGCACTTAAAGCCAAAATACTTTATTCTTTAAAATAAGGATAATAATATATATATATATATATATATATATATATATATATATATATATATATATATATATATATATATATATATATATATATATATATATATATATATATATATATATATAAATCTGTAGGGAAGGAAGGCGGGGTAGGGGTCGTCCTAGAAAAGGTTGGAGGGAGGGGGTAAAGGAGGTATTGTGGGCGAGGGGCTTGGACTTCCAGCAAGCATGTGTGAGCGTGTTAGATAGGAGTGAATGGAGACGAATGGTTTTTGGGACATGACGATCTGTTGGAGTGTGAGCAGGGTAACATTTTGTGAAGGGATTCAGGGAAACCAGTTAATTGATTTAGTTGGACTTGAGTCCTGGAAATGGAAAGTACAATGCCTGCAATTTAAAGGAGGGGTCTGGAATAGTGACAGCTGGGAGGGACAATTCTCAGCTGTCGTATCTGAGCTCCTCTGCAAAGACAGTGATTATGTATGAGTGTGGTGAAAGTGTTGAATGATGATGAAAGTATTTTCTTTCTATATGTTGTTCTCGACTTTGTTTTGGCATAAGAAAAGAAATACTTTGGGTTTCTTTCAATTTCATTTATGGCTTTTAGTTCTTCCAGCGTTTCTTGATTCCTGTAAGATTCCTGTAAGATTCCCACCAAGGCAGGTGGCCCGAAATAGAAAATTTTCATCATCATTCACTCCATCACTGTCTTGCCAGAGGGTGCTTTACACTACAGTTATAAAACTGCAACATTAACACCTCTCCTTCAGAGTGCAGACACTGTACTTCCCATCTCCAGGACTCAAGTCCGGCCTGCCGGTTTCCTGAATCCCTTCATAAATGTTACTTTGCTCACACTCCAACAGCACGTCAAGTCCTAAAATAATGTTTTCTCTATTCGCTCTTATCTAACACGCTCACGCATGCTTGCTGGAAGTCAAGCCCTCGCACACAAAACCTCCTTTACCCCTCCCTCCAACCTTTCCTAGGCCGACCTTATCCCGCTCTCCTTCATTCTATTTTGTTCTATCCTCTCTACATGTCCGAACTACCTCAACAACCTCTCCTTAGCTCTCTGGATAATAGTTTTTGTAATCACGACATCCTCCTAATTTCCAAATTACGAATTCTCTGCATTATATTCACACCACACATTGCTCTCAGACATGACATCTCCACTGCCTCCAGCCTTCTTCTTGTTGCAACATTCACAACCCATGTCTCACACCCATACAAGAGTGTTGGTATAACTATACTCTCATACATTCCCTCTTTGCTTCCATGGACAAAGTTCTTTATCTCCATAGACTTCTAAGTGCACCACTCACCTTTTTACCTCATCATTTCTATGATTCACCTCATCTTCCATAGACCCATCTTCTGACATGTCCACTCCTAAATATCTGAGTACATTCACCTCCTCCATACACTCTCCCTCCTATCATCATCTAATTTTTCTGTTATCCTCATCACCTTACTCTTTCCTATAGTATTTACTTTTAATTTTCTCTTTACATACCCTACCAAGTTCATCCACCAACCTCTGCAACTTCTCTTCAGAATCTCCCAAAAGCACAGTGTCATCAGCAAAGAGCAACTGTGACAACTCCCACTTTGTGTTAGATTCTTTATCTTTTAACCCACACCTCTTGCCAACACCCGATCATTTACTTCTCTCTCTATATATATATGTAATAAGATCACAGTAAACAGATTATATCACAATATGCAAAACAACCACTGTGAAAAAATAGTGAAATTCAAAGTGCTTTCGTGACTTCTCACATTATCAAGGATCTATAAAAAATATCAACAGGGAGGCATATAAGGGCAAGAGTAAATCCATGGTCGACAGGAATATAATAGAATCATGTTTCATAAAAAGCAGTTGGATTCATTTATTAATAATAAAATTTGGAAAGAATTTAACGATACATTAGGCAAGAAAAAACCCTTAGTGCTTGGGTAGAGTATCAGTTGTGTTTCACAAAGTCGGGTGTTGTGACGCGACTGTGAGGTGTAGTCTTGCCCTTATATGCCTTCCTGTTGATGTTTTATTTTATAGTTCCTTGATAATCTGAGAAGTCACGAAAGCTTGAAATTTCACTATTTTTCACAGTAGTTGTTCTGCATATATATATATATATATATATATATATATATATATATATATATATATATATATATATATATATATATATATATGATAGGGGGCAATGTGGCAGATGTTGCAGGTGTATGGAATAGGAGGAAGGTTACTGAAAGCAGTGAAGAGTTTTTATGAGGATAGTGAGGCTCAGGTTAGAGTGTGTAGGAGGGAAGGGGACTATTTCCCAGTAAAAGTGGGCCTTAGACAAGGATGTGTGATGTCACCGTGGTTGTTCAATATATTTATAGATGGGGTTGTAAGAGAAGTGAATGCGAGGGTCTTGGCAAGAGGTGTTGGGCTAAAAGATAAAGAAGCAAATACAAAGTGGGAGTTGTCACAGTTGCTTTTTGCTGATGACACTGTGCTTTTGGGAGATTCTGAAGAGAAGCTGCAGAGGTTGGTGGATGAATTTGGTAGGGTGTGTAAAAGAAGAAAATTGAAAGTGAATATAGGAAAGAGTAAGGTGATGAGGATAACAAAAAGAATAGGTGACGAAAGATTGGATATCAGATTGGAGGGAGAGAGTATGGAGGAGGTGAATGTATTCAGATATTTGGGAGTGGACATGTCGGCGGATGGGTCTATGAAGGATGAGGTGAATCATAGAATTGATGAGGGGAAAAGGGTGAGTGGAGCACTTCGAGTCTGTGGAGACAAAGAACCTTGTCCATGGAAGTAAAGAGGGAATGTATGAGAGTATAGTTATACCAATGCTCTTATATGGGTGTGAAGCATGGGTGATGAATGTTGCAACGAGGAGAAGGCTGGAGGCAGTGGAGATGTCATGTCTGAGGTCAATGTGTGGTGTGAATATAATGCAGAGAATTCGGAGTTTGGAAATTAGGAGGAGGTGCGGATTACCAAAACGATTGTCCAGAGAGCTGAGGAGGGTTGTTGAGGTGGTTTGGACATGTAGAGAGAATGGAACGAGACAGAGTGACTTCGAGAGTGTATAAATCTGTAGTGGAGGGAAGGCGGGGTAGGGGTCGGCCTAGGAAAGGTTGGAGGGAGGGGTAAAGGAAGTTTTGTGTGCGAGGGGCTTGGATTTCCAGCAAGCATGTGTGAGCGTATTTGATAGGAGTGAATGGAGGCATATGGTTTTTAATACTTGACGTGCTGTTGGAGTGTGAGCAAAGTAACATTTATGAAGGGATTCAGGGAAACCGGCAGGCCGGACTTGAGTTCTGGAGATGGGAAGTACAGTGCCGGCACTCTGAAGGAGGGGTGTAAATGTTGCAGTTTTATAACTGTAGTGTAAAGCACCCTTCTGGCAAGACAGTGATGGAGTGAATGATGATGAAAGTTTTTCTTTTCGGGCCACCCTGCCTTGGTGGAATCGGCCGATGTGTTAATAAAAATAATAATATATATATATATATATATATATATATATATATATATATATATATATATATATATATATATATATATATATATATATATATATTATATATAACATTCAATTACTACACCCCTAAAAGAGGTGTGGAAATAAATATTGTATTTATAGACAGCGTCGAACACCAACTCTATGAAAACATCCAGTGTTGCTGTGATACGAATTGTCCACTTGTTATGGATCGTTACGAAACACTTGTAATGTACACGTTTTGTCTGTCAAACAAGGTAATTTGTAATCAGTGAATTAGGAAAATATATGAGAGTAATCACGTAATTTATTACCCTTTCATTTCAGTAATTGTAATTATTGCAATAACCTTATTACACTTGCCATTAAGCTCTGAACCACCTGGTTTTAGCCAGCTAATTGGTTAATAATGAATCCGTCTAATTGAACAGTGCCACTATGCGAAAGATAATTGAAGAGTGTGTGAGGAACTACCGAAGAGTGCGTTTGTGACGGTAACTACCGAAAGTACGTCTGTGATGTTAACTTCCAAAGAATACGTTTGTGATGGTAACTACCGAAGAGTGCGTTTGTGATGGTAACTACCGAAAAGTGCGTTTGTGATGGTAACTACCGAAGAGTGCGTTTGTGATGGTAACTACCGAAGAGTGCGTTTGTGATGGTAACTACCGAAGAGTGCGTTTGTGAGATTAACTACCGAAGAGTGCGTTTGTGATGGTAACTACCGAAGAGTACGTCTGTGAGGTTAACTTCCAAAGAATACGATTGTGATGGTAACTACCGAAGAGTGCGTTTGTGATGGTAACTACCGAAAAGTGCGTTTGTGATGGTAACTACCGAAGAGTGCGTTTGTGATGGTAACTCCCGAAGAGTGAGTTTGTGATGGTAACTACCGAAGAGTGCGTTTGTGATGGTAACTACCGAAGAGTGCGTTTGTGATGGTAACTACCGAAGAGTGCGTTTGTGAGATTAACTACCGAAGAGTGCGTTTGTGATGGTAACTACCGAAGAGTACGTTTGTGATGGTAACTGCTGAGGAGTATGATTGTGAGGGTAACTGTTGAACACTATGATTGTGAGAGTAACTATTGAACACTATGATTGTGAGGGTAACTGTTGAACACTATGATTGTGAGGGTAACTGTTGAACACTATGATTGTTAGGTAACTGCTGAACACTATGATTGTGAGGGTAACTGCTGAACACTATGATTGTGAGGGTAACTGTTGAACACTATGATTGTTAGGTAATTGATGAACACTATGATTGTGAGGGTAACAACCGAACACTATGATTGTGAGGGTAACTGTTGAACACTATGATTGTGAGAGGTAACTATTGAACACTATGATTGTGAGAGTAACTATTGAACAATATGATTGTGAGGGTAACTATTGAACACTATGATTGTGAGGGTAACTGTTGAACACTATGATTGTTAG
>WNWK01033655.1:12500-20995 GCA_009830355.1 Cherax destructor | reverse complement strand
AACCCCAAAAACTGACCCCTGGGGAACCCTTGTGACATTTCCCCCATTGTTTTCCCCCCATTTAGCAAACTCTCTGCTGCCTATTTGTCAACCATCTCTACCCAAAAAAAATTTCTCCCCTATTCCGGGGCCTTTAAATTTTTCCCTCAATAGTTTTGTTTATCTATCAAAAGCCTTACTTTCCATATAAAAATCATATTCATTCCCATGATCACCCCCTCAAATACCTTAGTGAAAAGTTTTAAATTTGAAAAGGGGGAACCCCCTTTTTAAAACCGTGGAGATTCATTGATTAATTTATGCTTTTCAAGATGGAAGGAAACCTGGGCTTTTTGATTCCAAAATTTTTATATGGGTTTATTTTATTGGTCTATAGTTCAAAGCTAAGGACCTGTCCCCTCTTTGAAAATAGGTATTACATTTGAAATTTTTCCACTTATCTGGCACCATCCCAGTTTGCAGGATATGTTGAAAGATTAGCCATAGGTTTTAAGCCCTCTTTACATTCCTTTAGAACCCTTGCATACAGTTCATCGGGGCCGGGGATTTGTTGGTTTAATTTATCTATTTGTCTAAGGCCCTTTCATTGGCCTAATCGTGTTATTTTATATCCCCTTTTTTTAAAATTTATTATTTGGAATATCGCTAGTATCTTCCTTTTAAAACTGAGAGGAAGTAAGTGAAAAACACACATTTCCTTATCACTGACGGTGAGCTGACCTGAGTAACTTTTGGTGGCCCTATCTTTCCCTAATCTTACTTCTTATACCTAAAAAAATTTTTGGGTTAGTCTGTTTCTCTTCCTTTAACCCTCATAGTTTTTTTTGTTTTCTTTTTCTTTTTTTTTTTAACTGAATATATTGATTATTTAATTCCCCCTTTTCCCTTTTGATTCCCTATATATGCCTCTTTTTTGCCCAATGAGATGTTTTAATCTATTTTTCCATTTTGATCATTTTTTTTTGATCGATTTCCTATTAGGAACATGTTTTCTGAGCAGCTAGAACATTTCGAAAAAGTCATATTGGAATCACCACCCACCTGACCCACTGTCAGGTCATTCCAGTTCAGCCTACCCAGGTAATTTTTTCAGTCCTACAAAACGCCAGGCGGAAGTCGGAACGAGACTTTATTGCAATTATTAGGTAATTCCATGATATATTAAAACTGAGTGATTTGTGATCACTTTTCCCAAGCTCATCATTAACCCAAGATTATTAATTGGATTCCCTGCTGGCAAGAACCGTCTAGCAGGTTATTTCCTCTAGTTGGTTCTGTCACAAACTGTTTCAAAAAACAATCCTGAATCGTATCAAGAAAGTCACTTGACTCTAAATTTCCTGTCAAATTGCTCCAGTCAATTTGTCTAAAGTTGAAATCTCCCATTAGCACAACATTTTCATATGTAGATGCCTTACGAATTTCATCCCATAGAAGTTTACTGCACTCCCTATCAAGATTTGGGGGCCTGTAAATCACACCCAAGATAAGTTTTACACGGCCCTCAAGAAGCTGTAACCAAACAGATTCCTAACATCTTTGTGATTCCTCTGCGGTTTAAAGCTGCATCTATGCAAGGAGGTTCCCTGCTAAAACAGATATGTATTAAGAGAAATATTGTTGTGACTATAAGCTGGGAGAGGAACCACATACATCCAAACAAGAGAAACACGTGTGATTGAATATCTCACTGAACATAACACTGTAGGAAATCGTACATCTGTACCCCAGTGTTCCTGATCTTTGCATTTTAATATGTTCCTAGCCATCCTATCAATTTATATAAGTACCTTGTATGTCGTAATCCTGTCTTACCTAGTCTTTTTTCTCTTTTTCATTTTCGCTACAATCACTTCCTTTAGTCTTTCCTTAAAGTGAGCCATCTTAACATCTTGGACTACTTCTTTTTGAGGATACATTTTGTTTACTTACAAGTTTACTCTTCCCGATGACTGAGCAAATTGGGACGTGTTTGGTTGCAAATCTCTGAACCTTTTCATCCTCTAAACATGCTTGACCATGTGTGAGCTCCACACTGGCTGCTGTGTATTCTAAGGCAGACCTGATGCATCTTACGTACATGGTGAGTAAACGATTCTTCATTGAGGTTCCTGAAGGTTCCTGAGGTTCCTTCTTCTCTGAGGTTCCTTCTTCTCTGAGGTTCGATAGCTTTGAATAAGTTGGCGAAGTTATGCAATTATTGCGTTTCTAGTGTACTGTGTTCAGAGTGATGTACAGTGGCAACTATTTACTTGGCTGGGTGTACTTTCTCTCCCAGTGTGTATTCAGCATAGTAGTGTCCCCTAATACTGATTTATTTTATTTTATGTTTGTATTGGAACCCACTTGCTCTCCCTCTGTTTTCCTGATATTTTCTTGAACACACGAATAACTCTCACATAGGAGAAAGACACTTATGACAACATTTCGTGCGTCTGTGTGACTAGTTAATGCTCCAAGTCTGACCGAAACGTCAACATGCATTTGTTTCTCCTATGAGCGGGTTATCTGTTCCAGTCACAGTATTGGGCCTTTTTATTCTTGAATAATGTCATTCTCTCTCCCTTCTGTCCTTTCATTAATGGTGTACAGACCCGACAATTTGACGAATAAGATGCACTTGCGCATCTTTCCATTATAGTGACGTTTCGCCCAGCTGTGGATTTTCCAAATTAATACAAGTCTAAGAGACTGAATACCCTCTAGCAAGGCCGAGGGACCGATGATTTCGTCTTTCACTATCTCCGTAAGTAATATCTAGAATGAAGTGGAAAAAAACCTGGCGAAACAAAGTGTTGTTCAGGTATCTTATTCATCAACTCTGCCTTCCATCTTCCACGTGGTCACTGATCTCGTGGTGGACTTTCCACTGTCACTCTGTCAAACAGCTGTGGCAGGTTCATCAGACAGCATCTCCTGAGGCTTTTTTCTCCATGGGCTGCAGTATTCTCTTCTCAGTCTTCTTCATTACCTTTTTTTTCTCTCTCTCCTTTTAATTTACAGCTAAGTGAAGTTTTGCCTTATTTCAAAGCCAAGTCCAGGACGCGACCCACAACAGTGGACTAGCATCCAGGTACCTATGTGCTGCTAGGTGAACAGGGGCAATAATATAACGAAATCCTCCTGATGTTGATGGTTCGACTCTCATACGACTAATCTAAGGATCTTCAGAAGTGAGCCGAAAGAGCTACCACTGAGCTACGAGCATATCAGTGATGCTAACCTGTAATTCTAGTGTGTGTGTGTACTCCCCTAATTGTGGTTGCAGGGGTCGATTCATAGCTCCTGGCCCCGCCTCTTCACTGTTAGTTACCATTTTGTCCTAGGCACATGTCAATTAGACACTAGGCCTGTTGTATGTATGTGTGTGTAAGGAAACACTTCGAAATGTTTCTGCCCCACCGGGAATTGAACCCGGCCCCTCCGTGCGTGAAGCAAGAGCTTTACCACTGGGCCACCGGGGGCGTGTGTGTGTGTGTGTGTGTGTGCGCGGGCGTTTGTGACCTTTGTTCGTGTGCGTGTAAATGTGCATATAGGTGAAAGAAATAATGTAAATTTATTACCAGGAAAAGTTTAGCAACTGCTTAGACAAATGCTAAGATAAAGAAGGCGGCTATAAAGAAGACAGAGGTGAAGAGGGAACACGGAAATTCAAACAAAAGAAAATAAAAGGAAATAATCAGATAAAAAGCAACCTTCAAGTCTTCTTGTAAATATTAAAAGCATTATAAATAAATGAAACAGTTAAGAGGCACGTAAGCTCCCTGATCTTCTAATAACATGTTCATCTTTCCACTATAATCTACCTTGTCCATAATTACTATCACATTTGCTTTGTCTGTTTCGTAAGGTGAAGTCTAGAATCTTTCCTTAATTCATGGTATAACTTAACAAATCTTTGATGACAATTGTTGTTGCAGAGGTGTGAGCAAAGCTCACACCTCTGCAACAAGGTAGATTATAGTGGAAAGATGAACATGTTATTAGAAGACGGGGGAACTTAGGTGCCCCTTAAGGGCACTCATATACAGAGAAAAGATAAATATTATCACAGTGAGACATGAAGAATGAGACACTGGTGCAACATTTGGCAAGATTTATTGAGGAAATGTTCCTCAATAAAGATTGCCAAATGTTGCACAAGTGTCTTATTCTTCAACTTGTCAGTTTTCTCAGCCATTGCATCACATCAGTCACAGATGAATGTAAATCCCAGAGATTTAACTGATGATTACCATATTAGATGTAAATCTGAATTTATCAGCGTTGAATCCATTACTGCAACAATTTCTTTAGTTTAGGATTATCAGTATATCATTTAACTCCTATTCAGTGTCGTCTATCTTCCGTTTCTTCAATTCACTCATATCTTTATATCCTTTAAGGTTTGAAAAAAAACTTTTTTTTTTTAATAAAAATATGGCAGACTAAATGTTACACAATTCAAAATCAACTCGAAGCTGCCTTTGAAGAAAACAAAGTTTGAAGTCGATTATCAGATGCATTCTCCAGTTATTACACAGAATCTAAATATTGCAAGTTTATCAACTATGTTAGTAAAGTGGCTAATTTTCACCTACACGTCCTAAATCCAAAAGGCCTCTTCATTTCTAAAAGATACATAAATCGTTATTTATTGAAGCCGTTCACAAAAAGCTTTTCCAAGGTATTAAACGAATAAAACAGCAAAACATTTAATGAATAAAAAGGCACAATACCGTGACTAGTTAATGGTTCAAGTCGGACAGAAAAATGGTCGTTAGTTATTTTCTATGTGCGGGCTACTTGTGTATTAAACCATTTAAGAAATAGACGTTGCATACTGGAACAAACTCCAGTAACAATACAAACGTCACACTAAGTAAGACGAAGACATTCTGGAGCCCAACACAAGAGGCTTTCTCAAGTTGTCGCACAGAAACCAAAATCGGAAATGATCTGAATAAAACTGACCAGAAGGCAGCAGTACATGACGATTGTGGTGGTGAGTATTGTGGTATAGTGGTGAGTGTTGTGATGTCGTGATGAGTGTTGTGGTGTGGTTGTGAATGTTGTGTGGTTGTGAATGTTGTAGTGTGGTTGTGAATATTGTGGTGTGGTTGTGAATGTTGTGTGGTTGTGAATGTTGTGGTGTGGTTGTGAATGTTGTGGTGTGGTTATGAATGTTGTGTGGTTGTGAATGTTGTGGTGTGGTTGTGAATATTGTGGTGTGGTTGTGAATCTCGTGGTGTGGTTGTCAATGTTGTGGTGTGGTTGTGAATGTTGTGTTGTGGTTGTGAATCTCGTGGTGTGGTTGTGAATGTTGTGGTGTGGTTGTGAATATTGTGTGGTTGTGAATGTTGTGGTGTGGTTGTGAATGTGGTGTGGTTGTGAATGTTGTGGTGTGGTTGTGAATGTTGTGTGGTTGTGAATGTCGTGGTGTAGTTGTGATTATTGTGGTGAGTGTTGTGGTGTGGTGGTGAGTGGTGAATGTTGTGGTGTGGTGGTGAGTGGTGAATGTTGTGGTGTGGTTGTGGCGAGTGTTGTTATGTACTGAGTGATGTGGTGAGTGTTGTGGTGTGGTGGTAAGTGTTGTGGAGTGGTGTAGTGTGGTGGTGATTTGTGTGGTGAGTGTAGTGATGTGGTGTAGTTGTGAGTGTAATGGTGTGGTGTTGTGATGAGTGATGCGGTGTGCTGAGTGTAGTGGTGAGTGTGATGGTGAGTGTGGTGGTGAGTGTGGTGGTGGTGAGTGTGGTGGTGGTGTGTGTGGTGGTGGTGAGTGTGGTGGTGAGTGTTGTGGTGAGTGTGGTGGTGGTGGTGTGGTGAGTGTGGTGGTGGTATAGTGGTGAGTGTGGTGGTATGTGTGGTGGAGAGTGTGGTGGTGAGTGTTGTGGTGGTGTGGTGGTGTGTGTGGTGGTGTGGTGGTGTGTGTGGTGGTGTGGGGGTGAGTGTGATGGTGAGTGTAGTTGTGAGTGTGGTGGTGGTGGTGTGGTAGTGAGTGTGGTGGTGGTGTGATGGTGAGTGTGGTGGTGGTGGTGGTGGTGTGGTAGTGAGTGTGGTGGTGGTGTGATGGTGAGGTGGTGGTGGTGGTGGTGGGTGTGGTGGTGCTGTGGTAGTGAGTGTGGTGGTGGTGTGATGGTGAGTGTGGTGGTGGTGGTGGTGGTGGTGGGTGTGGTGGTGGTGTGGTAGTGAATGTGGTGGTGGTGTGATAGTGAGTGTGGTGGTGATGGTGGTGGTGGTGGTGGTGGTGAGTGTGGTGGTGAGTGTAGTGGTGAGTGAGGTGGTGGTGGTGGTGGTGGTGGTGGTGTTGGTGGTGGTGTGATGGTGAGTGTGGTGGTGATGGTGGTGGTGGTGGTGAGTGTGGTGGTGGTGAGTGGTGAGTGTGGTGGTGAGTGAGGTGGTGGTGGTGGTGGTGGTGGTGGTGGTGGTGGTGTTGTTGGTGGTGGTGGTGTGGTAGTGAGTGTTGTGGTGTGGCTTCCTACATAACCACCACATACATGTTGCAGGTGACACACAACACAAAGCAACACATTTTACATAACATTACCGACACTCACATCTTGAACGTTTCAACACCCAACATTTACTAAGTGACATTTATATTTCAGTGAATCCCGACAAAAGTGTACAAGCGCCTCATCCTGTTGTTACCCAGACAGATTCCCAGCTCTGCCGTCCTCCCTGGCAAGGTCACTCCGGCTTATGACCTTCTTCTCTATCTCTCACATAAACCCAAAAACTCCTTGTAGGTTATTCTCTGTAGGGGACACGAAGCCCGTGGCTTGAAGATCCCCTAGCCTGTGTAAACCCGGTAACCCATTCAGTCACTGGTCAAATACGACAGTGCTTAACTGATCTAGCTAACAGCACCACACCAAGCCTTCCAACATTTAATTGTAACTCACTTTGCATTACTCTTTACCACACCTGCTTGGCTTCAGTCAACAGTAAAATACTGTCTTCCATTTTCTAAAGTTGTGATTCAAATGGATTGTTTTTATAGTTGGCATCCCAGCTGGAGCGTAAATTTTAATATAGTTTTTTTTTTTTTTTTTTGCAGATTAAGACAATTATTCAAAATTTAAACTGTAAATGCCAAGGAAGGGAGTGGTAATAAGAATAGTATTAAAAGTAGTGGTAGTATAGGTGGTAGTAGTAGTAATAGTAGTGGTGGTGAACGTAGAATTAGCAGCTGCAGTAATAGTAGTGAAGGTAACAACAGTGGAAGTAGAAGTAATGAGGCAGTAGAAGTATTAGTATTAGTAGAAGTGGTAGAGATAAATAGTATAATGTAGAAGTAGTAGTAATACAACAAAAGAAGAGAGGAACACTGCAGGAGACTTACTGGCCCACGCCAGGCAGGACACTTACTGGCCCACGCCAGGCAGGACTAGTGTTACAGGATGAACGACGTTCATGGCGGTGGAGGTTGAAGTATCTCAATCTAACACCTGTTACCACCGCCATGAACGTCGTTCATCCTCTAACACCAGTCCTGCCTGGCGTGGGCCAGTAAGTCTCCTGCAGTGTTCCTCTCTTCTTTTGCTGTATTACTATTATTACTAAACTATAGTGCATTTGACAATATACTAAGATGGCAGGCATTTTCATGTTAGGAAAATTGGTATAAGGGCTGATTCGACAAGACGGTGTCTTTTTTGAAAGCTATGTAGAAAAAGGGTAGATAGCTTTATCCAGTGACAGGACAGATAAAAGAATTATTGGTGTCGACAAAGCGAACACATTCTTAGTGTTCATTACGTCTTTGAGAAAGGAAGCGGCCAGTTTCACCAAAATATTGGGGAGGACAAGATGAACAGGCACTGTAGTAGACCCTGGAAGCTTCATTGACACAAGTATGAACAAGACTGCTGTACATGGCACTAGTCTGATGAAAATCAAGTTTGATATTTAGAAGACGGTGGATGCTGATAAGATTTTTGAAGGTTGGAAACATAGGGAGGGAGAGGAACAGATCTCATAGGAGAGGTGAGTTTGAGAGAGAAGTAAGTCCCATATTACTGATAATAAACAAAACCGATAAATTGATGAATAAGCTACAAGTGCAACACTTGGCTATCTCTATCGGCAATGAAGATACCCAAGTGTTGTACATATGACTTATGAAGATGAGGATTGGCAGAATTTATGAAATCGGGATGATAGCCAAGGCGAGAGACCTGCCGTAGATTTTGAGAGTCAGAAAAGTGATGGTTATAGATGCGAAGAGCCCGGAGAAAAAGAGAAATAAGAACACTTTTCTTCACGGGAGCACGGCATAGGCTTATGGCAAACGGAAACAAAAAAAAAATAACTGTAAGAGAGTGGTAGACACGACCATGAACTACCACTACTACCACCCCCTTCTTTCCAACACTGACTTACGCTCTTCTCTACTTTTTTTTTCGCCCTAGCTGTGATTTGGCAATGGTCCAGGACGGACCGAAACGTCGTCATAAGGTTTCCCTCTTCACGTTTGGTATATTTTTAATAATATTAAATGCCAGAGCTAAGGA
>WNWK01033655.1:0-7500 GCA_009830355.1 Cherax destructor | reverse complement strand
CCAAACTGTTGTCTAAGATTGACAAGCTTCTAAGTAAATAATGAAGTAACTACGTAAGAAAATAAGTAAGTTCATTTAAGTTTTGGAAACATAACTTACATAATTTTTTTTTACAATATTCTTAAGGATGTACAGATGTTGTAAGTACATTATGTAAATTTAACTTAGGATATTATGTAAATTTAATGTAGGATAAACCACCACTGTGACTTATTTCTGTCCAGTTATTTCACAATACCAATTTGATTTGTAAAAAAAAAATTGGCATATTAAAACTTACAGAACCGAAAATCAAGATCAAACTTCCCTAGGGGAAAACAAATCGGCACTAAAAGTTTAAAGCGGAACAGAAGATGCAAGATCAAGTTATTGTACAGAGTGCAATACAATTTTCCCCTATGCAACTTATACCCCAGAACCGCATCACCTATTTCATACGATGCATCAGGCAATTATAGTAATTACAAATTATATTAAATAATTATATTAATTAAAGAATGGCGTTAAATTTGTAGGGAGTCATATAGCGTCTGTGGAATAGGAGGCATTGGGATTCGATCCAAGCAAGGGGAAGATAAACCTAGTTCCTTGAATCAAGAGCCCTACACCAGCATCAAGGCACCCACATCAGGGAGCATAATCCATTTATGTAATGTAAAATATTGCTATACCATATCGAGATTAAAAATGGCAAAATGTCACCTACGTGTACACTCCATTAACAATACCAACCCTCTTAGGAGAGTAGATTTTTTCTGCCGAAAAAGCTAGTTTGTACACCCCATATCCATCCTGTGGAGGGTAGCCCAAGAACATATGGATACACAATAGGCCTAGGAACTAGGCCCCAAAAGGGTTAACAGGAGTACATCTGCGTTTATATCTACATTTGACTTATCTGTTGCAAGCAAATTTGGAATATCTGCTTAATATCTCAGGTAACTTATTTTCATTAATAAGATAACTTGATATGTCACAGGTTTTTATACCGTCTATATATTCTTCAGTAAGTGACAGTTAAGCACATAATGTTTAAGAAAGTGCATTTAGTTTGAGCATCATCTGTGTCTGCCAGACTGCCAGAAGTAATTGTAACCAAGCCTAAGCCTGGCTTAGGCTTGGTTCACATTGTAAGTTATGATCATTGCAAGTTATGATCTTTGTTCATGTGATAGATCTACTCAGGCTTCTAACTGCCTTCCTATGTCATTCAGTTTTATTTACTTCTCTCCTAATATTATTCCTAATGTTGGACACAGATATACCAAAGTGATATTCTGCATTTTCCTTCGGGATACATTAATTCCTTTTTCTCTGATTTTTTAATATCTGTATTAGGCTTCTCCAAAGAGCATACTGATGGAGTCACTGAGTCAATATCCTTCATTTATAACAAAATTAGTAATAATCACGGAGTCAAACTCAGTGTCATAAGTTAACTTTAGTGGCATTAGGATGACAAACAATCCAATTTGCCTAACTCAGCATAGTTTATATCGCTCTTATCTAGGGAGGTGGCAATAAGATCAGTACTCTCCTGCTTAGATCCATCAACGTATATAACTTGTGATAAATTATTACTAAGAGTTAAGCGATAAATATGTGCTTGGGCAGATGTTTTTACAAGCGATTTAGGGAAAGGATTATTAGTGATGAGCTTCTTGGGAGGGGCTCGCAGGTATGTGATATTAAATGAATACAACTGACATGGAGGGTGAAATGCTCTTGTTTTCTACAGCTATAAAATTCGCTATAAAACAATAAAATTTGTTATAAAACAATATAATTGCATACTTTTCTATCCCATTTAGTCTATGTTTATTTACTTCTAGACATTTTGTAAAATTAGAAGTGAAAATGTCTGGTTCATTTCTTAACATTTTAATACCAGATTATTAATCTCAATAATCACTAATATTAGGAACACCAAACTCCTTCCTCATACTGAGAACGTGGTAATTTTAGGACAGCCAAAAATAATTCTGAGGGCTTCATTTTCCATTAGTTTCAAGGGCCCAAGAGAATTTTCCTTAGCTAATATTAACACGGGAGCAACATAATCAGCTAAGGATCTAATATATGCATATCATTCTATTTTTATATTAGCACTATAGCTGGGGTTGTAGCCAGCAACAGCTCTGAGAGCATTTACTCTATCTTTGCACTTGTTATTTTGTTGTAGTATGATGGATTTATTGAAGGTTATATCTACACCAAGATATCCGTAAGATTCAACGTAGCTGTTGTTTTCACCTTGCAAACAGATACATGGGGTTTGTCGTGTACTTGTCAGTATCTTCGTTTTACATGAAAATATGACAAGACTTTGTCGATTAAAATTACTTGTATCTCGTTAAGGATGGTATTCATCTTCTTATGCCCTGTTGCAAGGAAACGTTGTCAATAAAGGATCACATTATACTGCTTATGTGTTTATTTTTCCATTGTGTCGGTATTTTATACCATTTATTTCCAAGGATCATGATGTCATCAGCATAGCCTATAACTATGTTTAGTTGAAACAGGTAGAGCATTTAGGAGAACATTAATTCGAATGTTAAATTACATAGGACAGAGAACTCCTCCCTGTGGTGTACCTAGGGACACTTCTTTAGTCTCGCTTCTAAAGCCTTGGTAGAGAACAGATGATACTCTGACAGATAACCTGTTATCCAGCAGAGTAGATTACCACCAATATTCATTTTGGCCAGACTAATCACGATATCAAATGCAGATTTTAGATGAAGAAATGTGACGAAACTAATAATCTGTACAGTGGGACAAGTGGTAATACACTTCTGTGCACTTTTTCCTTTCATAAAACCATAGAAATGAGTCAAAAGTTTGTCTGATTCCACAGTACAGTCTGTAATCACTCAAACATAATGCGAAGACAGTTAGTTGAGGAGATTAGTCTAAATGTATCAGGTTGTTGCAGCTTATAGAGAGGCACCTACGACACCTCAATACAACTGAGATTATAGTGCTAACAAAGGGATATGAGGGACCTGCCTTAAGGTTCTGAGGATATAATTTATACCATCCTCTCCAGGAGCGGCTGATCAACCATTACTTAATGCATTATCTAATTCATACTCAGTGAAGAGGAAACCAATCTCATCAATTTTTTTTGGCTCTTAAAATAAGTTTCAAACTTCCTTCAGAAGCATTCTCTAGGTTTGTTCTGATATGAGATGGGAAATTTTCATGACTAGATGTTTAGACCAGTTAATTATGAGGTCATTTGTTCTTTTAAGAGGAAAGAGATGAGCAACCTCACTACTTTTGTTCTATTTTCTGTTTCTTATAATTTGCATGTTACTGCAGTTTGGAAAGTTCTGAGTAAGTCTGGGGATTTGCATTCAAGATACGCTTGAATGCACGTCTTAATTGAATAGTTGTGCTTCATTATAGTACTCGTGATGATGTCTGTTGTGATTCTTGGTGGAACCTTGATGTCTTCTTTTCCTATTCACTTGATCTGTGAGAAAGTTCTCAGTGATGGGAACTAAATCATTCTTAAATTTTTGCATGTCAGTAGGATCGTAACTCTAGTACCATCGACCCAAGCAGTTAATGAAGTTATATCTAGGAGCTGGGTTAAGAATTTTCTCCTTCTGTATTAAGCTCCATGATTGCTGGAAATGTGATCAAGATTGACAGTTGTGAGTCTTGGAAAGTAATCAGATAGAAGATCATCAACTATGACAGAGTCATGCAACTTATACGATACATTAAATCCAAGACACAGGTATAATACACCATCATCTATGAGGATAGGCTCAGTAGTGCCCACAGTTCTAACACTATCATTCTCATTTGGAAATTTGACTAGTTTGGTTCCTTTGGTGTTTGTTATAGACTCTCCAACATTCCTACGTCTCTCATTAAAGACTCCAAGACTAAGGTTAGGTTCATTATTGATGTGATCTGCTAAAGCATCAAGTTGAAACTGATTAGTTGGTGCATAAATATTTAAGATGTTGATAGAGAATTTGCCTGCATATAATTGAACATTATGATAATGTGTGTCTACTGGACTTTGCAAGGCAAGGAGTGAATGCCGCAAGTTCTTTCTAACATAAATCACACAACAGTTAGTTGACCTTAAGTTATGTGCTGCATATCCAGGTGACTTAGGTACTGCACCTTGTAGTATACATTCCTGCAAACTGATGACATCAATATTCTTGATTGCACTAATGTAAGTCAGGCAGCCGCTTCCTAATAGAGGAAATATTCCATTAAAAAAAATGTAATCTATCCATTCTAGTGATTTATTACAATCTCTTGCTCCTAGGATGGCAAAGAAATGATGCTCGGAAAATAGTGGACAAACACTTCCAAGAAAATAAAATGTCTTGTTTCTTCTTATTTTCATAAACCATTTTCTCAAATCATTTCCCAGCATTTCACTTGCACATTCCTAGGCAATGTGTGCAACCAAGATTCGTTGGCTTCTCTATCACAAATTATTTGATATTCAACAGAAATTGTTTTACTTGTGGGATCGTCTCTGTGGTCGAAGACGTAATTCTGACTACCAGTCTTTATATAATTTGTGAACCTCCGAATGAGATGATCAAGGTCAGGTAAGTGTGATGCTTTTCCATATAAAGGTACCCTTGAGCAAGTCTCTCCTTGAGCACTTACCACACCAACAAGTACTACAGTTACACTGACGTCCTCTGGCGGTGACCCTGGCATGGATGACACATCATCCATAGTAGGTAATTCCTGTGTGATTAGCTCATCCCAAACTGCAGATGGGGTCACAGGTGTGGCGGTAGTCTGACTGGTGGGAACATGTGTACTGGAAAGGATGATAACCTCATCCACATATTCAGGTGAAGTCACAGGTGTGACTGGTGGCAGATCAGTGGCTCCATGTGTGCTAGCAGGTGTGGCTAGCTCCTCCACGACTGTGTGCTAGCAGGTGTGGCTAGCTCCTCCATGACTGGTGTAGCAAAAGTCAGTATGGTGTTACAAGAAGCCGAAGAATGGGACATTTATGCAACATATGGGAATCTCTATTAGTAAATGTTTTGCCACTGTGTGGCGAAACGTTTACTAAATAGCGTTTCCCCACTGTGTGGCGAAACGCTTCCTCAATGAAGATTCCCATATGTGGCATAAATATCTCAGTCTTCAACCTGTCGGTTTACTAAACATTTATCACATCACAAGAAGTCTTAGCAGAGTGAGTGGTTCTCCTACACTTTCCAGAGGAAGGTGTCAGGTCTTGCGAAACGTTGCCATAATAAAATGCCACATTAGTTGCACATGTGTCCATATACCTAACAAATTGTCTATGCAGAAGAAAGTACTATCAGAGTGTCAGGCACAGACCAGAAAGACAGCTTAAATTTCATCAACGGAACGGGAGCCATGCAGACAATGGTATACCTGGAGGGTGTTCGGGGGTGAACGCTTCCGCGGTCCAGCCCATGACCAGGCCTCGTTAACAGTCTCTCTCTCTTCATCTCGGGAAAACGAGAGGAATACCACTTAGATCAAAATGTAAAACGAAAGAAACTCATTTTCAGATAGAGTACAACGAGACGCCTCTCTCAACGTACATAACGTCCTTGAAATATCTTGGAAACTCCTGTGATTCATACCTGTCACATGTATTAATAATTTGCAAATGTAGTCAAGAAACTAATGCCAGATGGGGGTCGAAATATACAGATCAATCAACCTCCGGTATTTTTGACACAGTTCTTTCTAGCTAAGACACGCAAGACCATATATCTGACTCTCTTACAGTGTTATAGAGATTATTCCTCTTCATTAATGGCATTGTGCTCTAACAAGAATTATCAAAAGCAGAATACAAAAAATCCGAAATTAAATGGAAAGAATTATCCTGGACACTTTACGAACAGTGGGGACTGATGATGTACTCTGTACACTTTACGAACAGTGGGGACTGATGCCGTCCTCTGTACACTATGAACAGTGGGGGACCTTTAATAAACTAACACCTCAAAGTAATACTTCTCTTGTTGTTTTCAGCCCATCGTTGACGCTTTAATACAGTCCATTACCATTATATCAGAGTATTAATTTAGTTTGATACGTAGGTAATTCTTATGTGAGCAAGAGAAACAAAGGTAGTTGAGAGAGGCTGGAGGAACGAGGGTAATGAAGTTAGAGGTGTGTGCAGGTGGGGTGTCACGCACACCTGCCTGCCCACTTGTTTTTTATCACTTAACAATGCTGGTTACAACCAGTGTGCGGCAACCCTCTGCTACGTGATAGTTACGTCGTTAGAACAGCAGCAGCCATAACCCACGTCACATTACCTTATGGACTCAGAGATTATATATAAATATATATATATATATATATATATATATATATATATATATATATATATATATATATATATATATATATATATATGTCGTGCCGAATAGGTAAAACTGGTCAGTTAGGAAGAACTCACTTAAAATTAAGTCCTTTCTAAAATTTTCTCTTATACATTTAAAGATATATTTTTTTTCATTTATGTTAATATAAAAATTAATGATTTTGTACCAAAATAACCTTAGGAAACTTAACTAACCTTACTGTAAACAACCCAATTTAATTTAGCCTAATCCAACTAAATATATTATATATACGTTTACAATAATTTAATTATAAACAAACACAATGAAATATTTTTTTTTCGTTAGATTCAGAATAATTTTTGCAAAATTACTGCATACATAAATTTTCGCTTGCCCTATTCGGAATGAAGTGCGTTGCTATTTAATCCAAAAAATCACCTAATTGTACTCACCTAATTGTGGTTGCAAGGGTCGATACTCAGCTCCTGGCCCCGCCTCTTTGCTGTCCGCTACTGGGTCTCTGCTCTCCCTGCTCCATGAGCTTTATCATACATTGTCTTAAAACTATGTATGGTTCCCGCCTCCACTATATCGTTCGCTAGACTATTACACTTCTAACTACTCTATGGCTGAAGAATTGCTTCCTAACATCCCTCTGACTCATCTGAGTCTTCAGCTTCCAGTTGTGTCCCCTTGTTTCTGTGTTCCCTCTCTGGAACATCCTGTACTCACCTAATTGTGGTTGCAGGGGCCGAGACTCAGCTCCTGGCCCCGCCTCTGCACTGTCCGCTACTGGGTCTCTGCTCTCCCTGCTCCGTGAGCTTTATCATACCTTGTCTTAAAACTATGTATGGTTCCCGCCTCCACTATATCGTTCGCTAAACTATTCCACTTCTAACTACTCTATGGCTAAAGCATTGCTTCCTAACATCCCTCTGACTCATCTGAGTCTTCAGCTTCCAGTTGTGTCCCCTTGTTTCTGTGTTTCCTCTCTGGAACATCCTGTCACTATCTACCTTGTCGATTCCCCGCAGTATTTTGTATGTCGTTATCATGTCTCCTCTAACCCTTCTGTCCTCCAGTGTTGTTAGTCCTATTTCCCTCAACCTTTCTTCATAAGGCAGTCCCCTGAGTTGTGGAACTAGCCTTGTCGCAAACCTTT
>WNWK01033654.1:0-20996 GCA_009830355.1 Cherax destructor | reverse complement strand
ACGTAGATTTTCAAACTTTTAAATAGAATTTCTACGGCAATTGAAAATTAGGGGAAAAGTAAGTAAAATTTTATGATTTTCTTTTAGGAAGCTTACTCATAGGTGTATTTTATCTAAAAATAGTTTTCAGAAAATCCTTGAAAATGCCTTAAATCGTCAAAAATGCAATAAAATCAAGTTTTAGCATTTTTGAATATATATTAATTATTTACATATTTTAAAAACTCCCATTAAAAATCTATAAAAATCAATATTTTTATAGAATATTTCATATTATCGAAATCATAAAACATTAAACCGAAAAATGTGCTAAAATCGTATTTTATTGCATATTTCGACGTTTTAGAGCGGTTTGAGTGCTTGTCTGACAAAACTCATTTCTACGGCAATTGAAAATTATGGGAAAAGTAAGCAAAATTTTATGATTTTCTTTTAGGAAGCTTACTCATAGGTGTATTTTATCTAAAAAAATAGTTTTCAGAAAATCCTTGAAAATGCCTTAAATCGTCAAAAAATGCAATAAAATCAAGTTTTTTAGCATTTTTGAATATATATTAATTATTTACATATTTTTAAAAAATTTAATTAAAAATCTATAAAAATCAATATTTTTATAGAATATTTCATATTATTTTCAGAAAAATGTACTTAAAACTCGTATTTGTTTATTGCATATTTCGACGTTTAGAGCGGTTTGAGTGCTTTTCTGACAAAACTCATTTTAGCTAAAATACGTAGATTTTCAAACCTTTAAATAGAATTTCTACGGCAATTGAAAATTATGGGAAAAGTAAGAAAATTTTATGATTTTCTTTTAGGAATCTTACTCATAGGTGTATTTTATCTAAAAATAGTTTTTCAGAAAATCCTTGAAAATGCCTTAAATCGTCAAAAAATGCAATAAAATCAAGTTTTTTAGCATTTTTGAATATATATTAATTATTTACATATTTTTAAAAACTCCCATTAAAAATCTATAAAAATCAATATTTTTATAGAATATTTCATATTATTTTCAGAAAATACATAAAACATTAAAAGCTCAGAAAATGTGCTAAAATCGTATTTTATTGCATATTTCGACGTTTTAGAGCGGTTTGAGTGCTTTTCTGACAAAACTCATTTTTAGCTAAAATACGTAGATTTTCAAACTTTTAAATAGAATTTCTACGGCAATTGAAAATTATGGGAAAAGTAAGCAAAATTTTATGATTTTCTTTTAGGAAGCTTACTCATAGGTGTATTTTATCTAAAAAAAATAGTTTTTCAGAAAATCCTTGAAAATGCCTTAAATCGACAAAAAATGCAATAAAATAAAGTTTTTTAGCATTTTTGAATATATATTAATTATTTACATATTTTTAAAAACTCCCATTAAAAATCTATAAAAATCAATATTTTTATAGAATATTTCATATTCTATAAAAGCCCAGAAAAATGTACTAAAATCGTATTTTATTGCATATTTCGACGTTTTAGAGCGGTTTGAGTGCTTTTCTGACAAAACTCATTTTTTAGCTAAAATACGTAGATTTTCAAACTTTTAAATAGAATTTCTACGGCAATTGAAAATTATGGGAAAAGTAAGTAAAATTTATGATTTTCTTTTAGGAAGCTTACTCATAGGTGTTTTTTATCTAAAAAATAGTTTTCAGAAAATCCTTGAAAATGCTTAAATCGTCAAAAATGCAATAAAATCAAGTTTTTAGCATTTTTGAATATATATTAATTATTTACATATTTTAAAAACTCCATTAAAAATCTATAAAAATCAATATTTTTATAGAATATTTCATATTATTATTTTCAGAAAAATGTACTAAAATCGTATTTTATTGCATATTTCGACGTTTTAGACAGTTTGAGTGCTTTTCTGACAAAACTCATTTTAGCTAAAATACGTAGATTTTCAAACTTTTAAATAGAATTTCTACGGCAATTGAAAATTATGGAAAGAAAAATTTAGATTTTTTTTGAGCTTACATGTGTTATCAAAATATTCAAATCTTAATCTTAAATCGTCAAAATGAATAAATCAGTTTTAGCATTTTGAATATATATTATATTTAATTTTTAAAATAAAATAAAATCAATATTTTATAGAACATTTATTTTCGAAAAATACAAACATTTATTGCAATTTCGACGTTTTAACGTTTGAGTGCTTTTCTACAAAACTCTTTTAGCTATCGTATTAAACTTTAAATAAATTTCTGATTAAAATTATGGGAAAAGAGTAAATTTTAGTTTCTTGACACTCAAGGTATTTATCTAAAATAGTTTTAGAAATCTAAAATGCTTAAATCGTCAAAAATGCAATAAAATCAAGTTTTTAGCATTTTGAATATATATTATATTTACATATTTTAAAAATATTAAAATCTATAAAATCAATATTTTTATAGAATATTTCATATTATTTTCAGAAAAATGTCTAAAATCGTATTTTATTGCATATTTCGACGTTTTAGAGCGGTTTGAGTGCTTTTCTGACAAAACTCATTTTACTAAAATACGTAGATTTTCAAACTTTTAAATAAATTTCTACGGCAATTAAAATTATGGGAAAAGTAAGTAAAATTTTATGATTTTCTTTTAGGAAGCTTACTCATAGGTGTATTTTATCTAAAAATAGTTTTCAGAAAATCCTTGAAAATGCCTTAAATCGTAAAATGCAATAAAATCAGTTTTAGCATTTTTGAATATATATATTATTTAATTTTTAAAATCCCATTAAAAATCTATAAAAATCAATATTTTTATAGAATATTTCATATTATTTTCGAAAAATACATAAAACTTAAAAGCTAGAAAAATGTAAAATCGTATTTATTGCATATTTCGACGTTTTAGAGGTTTGAGTGCTTTCTGAAAAACTCATTTTTACTAAAATACGTAGATTTTCAAACTTTTAAATAAATTTCTAGCAATTGAAAATTATGAAAATAATTTTATGATTTTCTTTTAGAAGCTTACTCATAGTGTATTTTATCTAAAAATAGTTTTCAGAAAATTTAAAATCTAAATCGTCAAAAATGCAATAAAATCAAGTTTTAGATTTTGATATATTAATATTTAATATTTTAAAAATCATTAAAAATCTATAAAATCAATATTTTTATAAATATTTCATATTATTTTCAAAAATTAACTTAAAATTATTTTATTGCATATTCACGTTTTAGACAGTTTAGTCTTTTCTGACAAAACTCATTTTTACTAAAATACTAGATTTTCAAACTTTTAAATAGAATTTCTACGGCAATTGAAATGGGAAGTGTTTATTTCTTTGCAATGTATTTTACTAATAGTTCGAATAAAATAAGAAAAAATAATAATCTTTTACATTTAATTATTAATATAATTTTAAAAATCCATTAAAAATCTAAATAATTTAATGAAATTTAATTTTTCAAAAATACATAAAAATTAAAACTCATAAAAATTGCTAAAATATTTTATTCAATTTCATTTAAACTTTGATTTTCAAAAACTCATTTTTATAAATATTGATTTTAAACTTTTAAATGATTCTAGGCAATAAAATTTTGAAAAAAGAATTTTATTTTTCTTTTAGAATTACTTAGTTATTTATAAAAAATATTTTAAATTTAATCTTAATTCAATCAAAAAACAGTTTTATTTAATATAATAATTATTACAATTTAAAATATTACATATAAAAAGGTTAGTTTTGTCCCAGGATGCGACCCACACCAGTCGACTAACACCCAGGTACCTATTGTACTGATGGGTGAACAGGGACAACAGGCGTCTTATGGAAACACGTCCTAATTGTTCCGTATGTAACTGGGATCGAACCATGGACCTCTACGTGTGAGCTGACTGCACTAGCAACGAGCTTAAGTTTTTATTAGCAAGTTATATCACATGTTACTCTCACTAGCTGATAAATTTTATACTAAAATACTTCACTTGGTTATAAACAATGAATTTAGAAAAAAAATGGGCGTTTCCTTCCACACAAATAAAGCCTCAAACACACTGAACATTTTACTGGATGGAGGCAATACCCGTGAGAGAGCACACGGCTACATTATGTGAGCTTTGCGTTCATTACGAGTTGAATGAAGCACTTAAAAGAAAAAATTCAGCCATCTTCCACACTTTGTTGTCAACTGCGCCACCCTGCACTCGTCCCAACCCTCACACTCTGACTACACCCATACTTACTCCGCATTATAACTATTCTCTTTCACTAACTGACTATGACCACCAATCAGATTTTAACACCTTAAGTGCGTGTTAAAGTGTGAGGTATAACAGGATAAAACAGCTGTACCAGCAATTCGAATAAATTTATAACTTTGATGGCAAATAATGTTTGAACGCAGTCTAGGCTCGTCCTTTCATTGGTGAAATTTTTGAATCTTATCGCTCCTATTGGTGGACTCTCCCTGGACTCTTCTCTCTAAACCCTCGTGGGTCAATCAGATTCAGATTCAGTAGTAATATCTTTATTTATTTACTACAAGTACATGTACATGGTATACAGGCCTAGCTGACATCAGTGACATTACTATATAGAAAGTCCCTTGTTATGCTGAGCATTTCGGGCAGATTAGGTCAGTGTGCTAGGGTGCGACTCACACCAGTCGACTAACAACCCAGGTATCCATTTTACTGATGGGTGAACATAGACAACAGGTGTAAAGAAACACGCCCAATGTTTCTGCCCTGGCTGGGAATCGAACCCAGGCCTTCGCCGTGTGAAGCGAGAGCTTTAGCCACCAAGCCACCAGAGCCCTTTACGCTAACTCCTTGATGCCACTGAGGGGCTCTTGATCCAGGGAACAATACCTACCTTCCCCTTCCTCGGATCGAATCCAAATGCCTCTCAATCACATACGGGTTTAGCTCATAAATAAATGCAAAAATAATTTTAATACTATTATTTATAACAATACTGTAATTATTTAGATCCTGTTCTTGTGTTAGTTTGGAGATAATTTATCCCTAAACATTTTCACTATTAGGTTGTTTTTGTCAGGGTTATTATCTTGTGTGGTGCAGATGTCTTAGTATATCTCCTTTATAGTATAATATAAGATCTTTATAGTATAATAATAAGGTATTAAAATGACCCCAATGGAAATAAGTCACTGACTTTTTTGGGTTATCCTATGTTCTCAACACATATGCTGCTATGTATGATAATCTATGTAACTGTATTTGTGTATACATGTACCTGAATAAACTTACGTAGATGCCAGCAACGTGACCTAACAGCCGAAGGAAACCCAACCTAACACGGCTTGCTTAACCTTACTTCCCCAGCGGTAGATACTGGTACTGGCGCGCCTTCTGGCAGTTTGGGAGACAGATGATGATCAAACTAAATGCAAATTATGTGATCAGGCATATGGTCACTGTCTTGAACACTATGTGCTTAATTGTCCACTTATTGAGGAATATAGATATATTATTATTATAATGGGGAAGTGCTAAACCACTAGGATTATACAGCATGAGGAATATAGAGATAGACAGTATAATAACCTATGTGACATGTCATGATATCTTATTAATGAAAATAAGATACCAGTTATACTAAGCAAATTTCCTAAATTTGCTTGTAACAGATAAGCAAAGTGTAGATATAAATCCAAATGTACAATTGTTAACCCTTTTGGGGCCTAGTGCCTAGGCCTTTTGTGTATCCATATGCTCTTGCGCTACCGTCCACATGATGGATATGGGTGGCACAATAAACTAGCCACTTCGGTGGCAAAAATCTAATCTTTGTTCTTTCTGTTGTGATCAGTGATAAGAGCCAATAATGATGACGATAATAATAATAATTGGGATACAGAGAAGAGAGGTGGAAGTCTGTCTTTTAATTAATAACTGTATAAAGGAAATAACTCCCGTATTTTTTTATATATTTTATTTAAAACATTATATACATAAGACATCGATAGGTCATTCTGTATACATTAAATTTAAAAGATTATGCCTATACAAATAAAAATAATATGTTCAAACGCTCAACCCGAAGGGGGTCATGCACCGCTGCACAATGCCAATACACTTTACCCAAAGAACAACAACAGAAAATAAAATATACTCTCCATCAAGTACCTATATAATACAGTATATCTAAACTACATTTCTTAGTCACACAAGACAGGAACGCAAATTATCAACAGGAAATCACAAAGACTCGCATTGCCGGGGCCAGGAGCTATGACTCGACCCCTGCAACCACAAACAGGCGAGTACAGTCCTCGCACAACACACCAGTAGTGCAACCAGGATTTCATTCTAGGGAGCTTCAATTCAGCTAGGATTTCATTGTGGGGGACTTCGGCTAGGATTTCATTCTTTGAGGGCTAAAGCTAGGATTTCATTGAAGGCAAAAGCTAGGATTTCATTCTGGAGACTTAGGATTTTATTCTGGGGACTTCAGCTAGGATATCATTTTGGGGGACTTCGGCTAGGATTTCATTCTGGAGACTTGGGATTTTATTCTGGGGACTTCAGCTAGGATTTCATTTTGGGGGACTTCGGCTAGGATTTCATTCTGGGGACTTCAGCTAGGATTTCATTCTAGGGGACTTCAGCTAGGATTTAATTCTGGGGAACTTCAGCTGAGATTTCATTCTGGGGATTTCAACTAGAATTTCATTCTGGGGACTTCAGCCAGGATCTCATTCTGGGAGGGCAAAAGCTGAGATTTCATTCTGGGGGACTCTAGTTAGCATTTCACTCTGGGGGACTTCAGCTAGGATTTCATTCTGGGCAAATTCTGCCAAGATTTCATTTTGGGCAGACTTCAGCTAGAATTTCATTTGGGGAGGGCAAAAGCAAGGATTTCATTCTATGGGTTTAAAAATGCAGAGAGGTTGAACAAATTAGAGAAATCATCCTTAAAAGCAAATGATTTTTAGCATGTAAAATTTCTTAAACTATCGTGCTTTTTGTGATCACTGGTCAATATAATACAATGAAAACTAGCCATTAATTGAAAAACAAAATAAGTTATTTGCCTCTAGGGGGCTCATGCCCCCTCCCCCTGTCACTGTGCAACTGACACACACAGGAGGGCTCCACTTTACAGCACTTTGATTTATGGTGTTTCGCTAATACAGCAGTTCTCAATTATACCCATTCTTCATTTATTCAGACTTCCTACAATAAATATATTTACCATTCACTATAAGCTAAGGACGAAAATATTTTGTGTGTACTGTATATGCATTTTTTAGGCCTAGGTCTATTGCTCAATATATGATAAGATAAACATGTTATCAGGCTTTCATATGCATTTGAAAGTGAAAAAATAAGCTGTTTCACTTTACAGCAGTAACCTGGAACCTAACCTGCTGTACAAGCATGTCATGATTGTGACCATCTGAGTTCATTACGTTTGTAACTTGCTCAGCTATCAAACTTTGAGGTCCAGTCCCTGGACCCATTATGTACCTCTGTAATCTTTTGACTACCGCCCACACCATGGGTATGGGGTACATAATAAAGATATCAAACTAACTAACAACTGCCTGTACACACAACATACACTAACGAAATATGTAGTAGTACATCACTAAACACACAAAAATGCACATTATACATTGATGTTAAATTAATTCATTTCTTTATTAGGTTATCCTCTGTTAATTTTTTGATCAATCCCTTCAAAAGGCAGATGATGTTGCCTTGGTGAACGGCTTTTGATCCAAGAAATTGGAGCTACTCTCTTCTTCCTCAAGTCATACCATTTTGCCTAACATTTCCAAGCCTCTGTTGGACTCTCTTGGGTTTAGCACATCTCAACCAAGGTAGTGACAAAAGAAAAGGAGATACATTCACCATCATTATCACCTTATACATATAACAAAATAATACTGCAGGCACTAATTTGCCAGTTTTATGGCAAATTAGTGCCATAAAACTGGCATAGTACTTACCCTTCTGGACCACTGAGGAATTGTTACCATAAGCAAAAAAATTCAATTGAACATTATAATACCATCTTAATGCTACATCATATTCCAGTACATATTTTTATGCCTTTCCCTTTACCCTTTAAGATTTTAAGGCAAACCCACCCTATGGGACTGACCTATTTCCACTTGTGGGACCCTGTCCACAGGACAGATCATGTAAAACCCATTCCAGTTCTTCATAGGTATCTGAGGCCTGGAGACCTACTGTTGAGCACTACAAGAATATATTCACATTCCCTAGTACTGTACTTATTATTATCATTTAATTCATGGGGTAGAGCTAAACCCATAAGGGTCATACAGCATCTGGGGAAATGGGAGGCATTCAGGTTTGAGCCAAGGAAGGAAAATACAGGATCAGTTCCTTAGACTTAGATCAATAGCTTCTCACTGGCATCAAGGAACCTTCTTTGAGGGGTTGGGGATTACCTGATTGACTAATTTTTTTTATACTATTATAATTATTATAAGAGGAAGTGCTAAACCCATAGGAGTCATACAGGGCAAGGGAAATGGGAAGCAGTCAGATTCAAAATACAGAAGAGGATGATTTGCTAGTGTCTTTTACATAACTCAGTGTTTTGTTGATAGAAGATATCAAATTCAGTAAATTATTATTATAATCAAAAGAAATGCTAAACCACAGGGGTCATACAGCAAATTCAGTAAATATTATTGTCATATGAACACAAAATCAATAATTGGAAACTTCATTCAGACAATGTTCTGCATGTACAACAGGCTTTTTCAAGTCAATAGAATGTACCTCTGGAAGAGGACATTACAGTATATAAGTGGGAGCGAGGAGAAGTCAGGTGCAAGGAGAGGTCAGATGCTGTGGTAGTGCAGTAGTTCAACTTGACGGTTGATCTCGATGATAGGCTTTGTTCAGCAGCTTTATTGCTAAGGGTTTGGTAATTTGTAGCAGTTGGTGAGTATACAATTTGAAGGTGTTTAGTCCCTTAGCCTTGATGATATGTACACATTTGAACACTTATTACGTGAAAGCTGTGTTATGGGGCCTCAGTACAATTAATGATAGCATTTCAGAATGTTAATGCTGTTTTGGGTAATTGCATTGGAAATAGTGATACACTTCTATACACCATGCAACTTCATGAGATGACCCTGACCATGATTACAGTCATCCCTCGGTTTTCGGTTTTAATCCGTTCCAGATGGATCGGCTAAAACCAAAATCGGCGAAAACCAAAACTATTTTCCCCATAAGAAATAATGGAAATTCAATTAATCTGTTTCAGAAACCCAGAAGTTTGGAAAAAAAAATTTTGGGGGGCCTTAAAGATAGATTTACATGCACAAATGAATGAACTGAATGTGGCACTTACCTTTATTGAAGACTGATGTTGCTGGATGGGAGAGAGGGAAGATGGGAGAGGGAAGAGACCCTAATTTTGGAAGGGGAATCCTCCATAAGGACTCTAGGTACCAAGTCCTTATCCGGGGTCACTTCCCTGCATGCCTGCTACACTCCCTCCCTGCCTGCTACACTCCCTCCCTGCCTGCTACACTCCCTCCCTGCCTGCTACACTCCCTCCCTGCCTGCTACACTCCCTCCCTGCCTGCTACACTCCCTCCCTGCCTGCTACACTCCCTCCCTGCCTGCTACACTCCCTGCATACATGCTACACTCCTACATACATGCTACACTCCCTGCATACCTGCTACACTCCCTGCATACCTGTTACACTCCCTGCATACATGCTACACTCCCTGCATACATGCTACACTCCCTGCATACATGTTACACTCCCTGCATGCCTGCTACACTCCCTCCCTGCCTGCTACACTCCCTCCCTGCCCTACACTCCCTCCCTGCCTGCTACACTCCCTCCCTGCCTGCTACACTCCCTGCATACATGCTACACTCCCTACATACATGCTACACTCCCTGCATACCTGCTACACTCCCTGCATACCTGTTACACTCCCTGCATACATGCTACACTCCCTGCATACATGCTACACTCCCTGCATGCCTGCTACACTCCCTGCATGCATGCTACACTCCCTGCATGCATGCTACACTCCCTGCATGCATGCTACACTCCCTGCATGCATGCTACACTCCCTGCATGCATGCTACACCCCCTCTGCTGCTACACCCCCTCCATGCTCACTCCCCATCATACTAACCAAAAACCAAGTGTTTCTCTTTTCTTTCCAAAGGACTGGCATAGATTTTTTGGGCCCATGGTAGCTTTTTAAAATTTTAGTCACACAATAATAAGGGGCCCCCAAAAACAATGAATTGAAATAAATGTTTTTTATGAACTCAGGGATGATGTTCCCTCAAAAAAACAATGCTCCTCGTAACAATGTGTGTGGGTGGCGGTCTAGCGGGTTTTATGTGTACTGGGGAAGGTTCCCCCAAGCACAAAACGGGGGAAAATTTTTTAAAAAACTAAAGAAAAGGGGAAACACACGAAAACAAGATCCCCGAAAATGGGGGGTTGTTATAAAAGTATGTACTATATACAGTGTCCCGGGGTTTTCCCTTGCAAATGCTGAAAAGTTTCCAACAATTTCTTTTAAGAAATAATTCACGTAGGTTGTCTAACAGACCCCAAAAATACCTTGCAACAGCACTTGAAAATCCTTCATAAATGTTGGGGTTTGGAGATGCCCAAAACAGGGGGGAATACTGGGGGGGCCCCCCAGTAAAACAAATTCTTCAACCCTGTCAAGTGCCATTCCAACGAATTTCCCCCCTTGAAATAATTCAGTGGTTAGTCCTTTTTGCCCCCCCCAAAATACATTTAAAAAAAAGAACTTAAATATTATACTTAAAAAATTTTACGATTTCGGGGTGCTCTTTTTTCTTGTATATATATATATATATATATATAAAAAGAGAGAGAGAGAGAAGAGAGAGAGACGAGAAAGAGAGAGAGACTGCATTGTTTTTTGGACAGTTACTACAAATTTTCCCCATTATCTTTATGAATTTTTCTTTCTTAAAATAACATGACATATTGTGTGTACGTAAACAGTTCTCCCCCTTTGACGGGGGGGGGGCCTAAGCCCCGTTGGTAACTTTTGTGTAACGGGGAATCCCCATTACTGACATTAAAAAAGTGTCCCCCCAAAATTAAAACATTTTTTTATTTTTTTTGAGTTTTTTTAATCTGTTTATTATTAACGGTAATACAACATGAAATGGTCAATAACTTAAGTTATTCCGGAAACGTTTAAAGCCGATTACTTGAAAAAAAAAAAAAAGAAAATCCTTTTTTTGTCTTTAGGATAGTGTTCTTCTATAGTTACCCTTCAGGCGGTACCGTTCTATAATGGTCCGGGGATTTTTTTTTTTTTTTTTTTCCCCTCCCCCTCCATCCTTTTAAAACTTCTCTATATAATGTCAGTTTTTTTAATTTGGGGTCTTTATCATCTTCCATTATTTATTTATACTAATATTCGGAATAAATATAAGTAATAACCCCTATTATTAATAGTATTTTCAATATTTTATATTTTTTACATTTAAATGTCATGGTCTTTCTTTCTTACCAACATCTGTTTATAATCTTCATTTCACCCAAAACAAGAGCCTTCCTTTGTTTCTTGCACTTCCTTCAGGTGAAAACAGATCTTCCCGAATCTTGTACTATGGGGTCAATAAAATACAAATTTTAACAGTAAAGCTAAGTGCTGGTGGCAAAAACATGGATATGCCGAGCCGGCCCCTGCCTGTGTCATACTATTTTGTGGCTTGTTATAAAAAAACAGTGGCCCCCCGGTTTTAAAAACCCCCGAAATCATACATTTATGTAAGTATAAATTTTAAATGCTTGTGGAAAATTTTTGGGGGGCTGAAATAGACAACCTCGGACATTTTTTGGGAAAAATTGTTCGGAATGGCATTGACAGACTTGGGTGGTTTTTTTGAATTTAGGGGGCCATTTGGGGGACTTTACAGTGTCCCGGGGGTTTTTAAATTTTATATGTTTTTTTTTAATTTTTTTTAACCATATACAGTCATCCCTTGGTTTTTTTTAATCCGTTCCAGTGGATGGAAGAAACCAAATGTAAAACAAAACTTTTTCCCAAAAAAAATAATGGAAATTCAATTAATCCATTCCAAAACCCATTTTTGGGAAAAAAAAAGGGGGGGCCAAAGAAAATTTAATAAATGAATGAACTGAATGTGGCACCCTTTTTGAAGCGTGTTGCTGGATGGGAGGGAAGGAAGGGGAAGAGACCAATTTTTTGGAAGGAATCCCCCATAAGGACTCTGGTAAAGTCCTCATCGGGGGGTCATTCCTTTTTTCTTTAATCCCACTAGGACCATTTTGTGGATGCACACCTGGGAAAAATTCCAGAGACCTTTTTCCCAAAATGAAAAGGAATGGTTGAAAAGTGACCGTTGCAACTTTTTTGCAGGTGATTTCCCCTCCAAAATGAATCCCCTCCCCAAATTAAAATTTTCCCCTTAATCTCTGAAGGGCACCTTACATCTTTTTCCCCCTAAACTTTCCTCAGATCTGTTTTTTGGGTTTTTTAGCTCGTTTTTGCAGCTCTTCAGTGTTGGTCTTTTTTTGTGGTCCCCACCAACTCTTCCTACCTCCACACCAACCCCAGGGAAATCCCTTCCACAAATTTTAACTTCCTGGTCCTGGGGAGCTTAAACCCCCTTAAAACCCTCTCTACAAAATTTCCACAATTTTCCCCCAAGCGAGTTCTCGTCTGGGGTCTCCTGCCAAGATCTATAACCATCAAGGAAGATTCAAATGCCCCTTCCAGAATTTTTTTGGGGTAATCAGTGCTGAGGTTACAAAAAGCCCTTTTTGAAACATTGTTTGGTGTACAGTTTTTTAAATTTTTGCAATGACCGGCTGGTCCGGGGGCTGGATGGGGAGTGTTGGAGGCAAGAACTTATTTTACAAATTTAATTCCTTAGACTTTGGGGTTTCCAAGTCGAGGATGACCAGGGTTTTGCCATTCCAGGAGGCATTAATGGCAATTTGTCCCCCAATAGATTTCCACTGGGCCCAACACTTGAAAACCTTCCCGGAAAAATTTCCCCCTTAATTTGTTAATTAGATTCCAAAACACACAAATTTATATTTAACACTGGTTCCTGAACACTCTGGGATTTTCAAGGATACATGATAAAGGCTTATTTAAATCCCCTAACGTTCCCACATAACATAAAGTTACCCCTGTCTTTCATAGGCTTTTCCTGACATTCCTTTTTCCCCGGGGTTTTAGGTCCCCCTTTGATTTTCTTCCAAAAGGCCTGTTTCACAATTAAACACTTGTTGGGGTTTAAATTCTTTGCCTCTACATATTCTTTAAACTCACGCCCGTACCCCATCTTTATCTGAACTGGCACCCTCACCATCCCTTTTCAACACTTGCCCGGTTATTTTTTAACCCCCTTTTCTGGTTAAATTCATCAACATCAACACTGGTTCCAGGCATTTCTTTTAAAAAAAGGGCATGCCCCCCTTTTTTCAATATATGGATTACAACATATCACCCCCTGCGTTTTTTTTATCCCCCAAACAATTTCTTCATATTTTCCATTGTTTGTGATCTCTGTTTGTTATGTATTCCCCCCTTTTAAACATTAGCTTGTGTTTCTTTTTTCACCCGGAACTGATGGTTGAGGGGTTTTTTTTATACCCCCGAGCCGGCAATACGACACCACTATCAATTTTCATTATTTCTTTCTTCATTTCTACAGTGTTCCCATTTTTTCCCCAAAAACTGGCACTAGGAGCTTTCTTTTTGGGGCCCTGGTTTTTTGTAGTCCCCCAATAATCAGGGGCCCAAAAAAAAGAATTGTTTTCGTAAATGTTTGTTGAACCCCGGGGGGATGTTCCCCCAAGCATAAACAATTTTTACCGTGACAATTCGTGGGAGTGCGGGGGGGGCCTGGGGCCTTTTTTTGTCGGACTGGTGGCAGGTCCCAACGGTCGGAAAAATAAAAAAAACGGGGGAAAAATGAGACAAATTTTCCCCAAAAAAACAAAAACCAAAATCCGAAAAGGGCAATCAAAAAACCCAAGGATGTTACCTTGTTCACTGAGTAAGTATAATTTTGTTCTTTTAAACTGCCACAGAAAGACAGGGTTAAAAACCCAAGGAACACCCTGTCCGTCATCTGTTTGTTCTGATCCATTTTTTTTTTTTCCTTCCGTGTTCTGCATGTCTTTGCCTTTTTGTAAAGATAGTTATATGCAACAGCACTTGGAAAACAACAAGAGGAAAATGGAAAAAAAAGGGGTTTACAAAAGGATCACTGGTGTGTTCTTTTTTTTTATTTTGCTCCTGTGCACAATTAAGAAAAGATTAAACTCAGGAACAAGGTATATGTTGATGATGATGATAATAATAATTAATAAGTAAATTTATGTAGTAATAACAATGCTCTGGGTCTTTAACACTTTCAGGGTCGGGGGGTTCCGACCCTCAGGGTCAAAAATTTTAAAAAAAAAAAAAATTTTGAAATGATGGAATCTTTTTTTCCATCATAAGCCACAAAATTATAAATTTGATAAAACTAACGATTATGCTTTCGCGGTTTGGGTTGGGGGACATTTACGATCTTTTTCCCCCTTTTTTTCGCAAATTCAATGTTTTTCACAAAATTAGGCTATTTCGAACTCCATTTTTTTTATCGTTGAGTACAAGAAACCGCCTTTTACCAATTACAACTCCCAAAATAGTGGCGAAAATGGAATTTTTTCCAATTTCCCCAAATTTCAACGTGCCAATTTAAAATGGGTCCAAAAAAAAGGGAGACATTCTGGCAAATAACATCATTTTTCTTAGTCCGTTTTGGCCCCCCTTACATTCTTTTGCTTATCATTTTAATTTTTTTTCTCACAAAAAAAAGAAGATTTTGTTATGTGTACAATGCATCATTGCAAAAATGGTATAAACAATATCAGAGCACTTGTGCATGAATATTAAACTCCCCAGTTGATTTTATTGGAGCATGGTGTTTTTGTTTCTTTGAACATCATCAAAATCGAACTTTTTTAATTTTGAACTAAATTTTAAAAGGTTTGTCAAAAACCAATAAAAATCATCTCTTTTTCTGAAATTTTCTTCCATTCTATAAAAGAGACCAAGAAAACGAGAATACATCAATAAATACCATCGAAAATAGATTTAAAAAGCCCTTTTAAAAAACCAAAAACACGGTCTTTTTTTTCCTCGTTATGACTGGGGGTAGGAACTTTTACCCCCTAGCCGCCCATTTATCACATCTAGGCCTAACAGCCTGTTTCTGCTTGTTTGGGGGTGCTAGAATTTAGGGGGGCATCGTACGAACGTGCCCTTTCCCATATGGCATAAAATTTTTTTTTTTTTTTTTAACCCGTGGGAGAGCCCGCGTCCCCGAGTCGCTTTAAAACGAGCGTCATTAAGTGAGGAGAGACTGTATATAAAATATAATGGGCTCTGGTGGTCTGGGGCCCCTAAAGCTCGCTCCAGGGGCGGGCCTGGTTTTGTTTCCCCACCCGGGGGGAAAAAACTTGGGCGTTTTTTTTTTGTTGTCTAGTTCCCCATCAGTAAAATGGGTACCTGGGTGTTAATCGGCTGGGTAGTCGCATCCTGGGACACTGACCTAATATCCCCGAAATGCTCAGCATAACAAGGGACTTCATAGTAGTATGTCATTGATGTCAGCTAGGCCTGTATACCATGTCATGTACTTGTAGTAAATAAAGATATTATTATTATTATTATATGGTTAATGGTCCAAAAAGTCTTAATTTAAAAATTAAAAGGGCGCTCTAGTTCTCCCCTTGCTTGGCCTCGAGGTATTGCTCTGTGAGGCGAGGTGGTGTGTTGCCCATAGACTGAATGTCAGCGTGACCTGAACGTTGGTGTTGCATCTGAAATAATTATGCACTCCTGGATTAAAGTTTTTTTTTTCAACAAGTCGCCGTCTCCCACCGAGGCAGGGTGACCCAAAAAGAAAATACTTTCATCATTTCAACACTTCACCACACCCCATACATAATCACTGTCTTTGCAGAGGCTCCAGATACGACAGCTGAGAATAGTCCCTCCCAGCTGTCACTATCCCAGACCCTCCTTTAAAAGTGCAGGCATTGTACTTCCCATTTCCAGGACTCAAGTCCAACAAATTAACTGGTTTCCTGAACCCCTTCACAAAATGTTACCCTGCTCATACCCCAACAGTTCGTCAGGCCCCAAAAAACAATTCGCTCCACTCACTCCTATCTAACACGCCACACACTCTTGCTGGAAGTCCAAGCCCTCCCCACAAACCTCCTTTACCCTTCCTCCAACCCTTTTTCTAGGACAACCCTCCCCCGCCTTCTTTCCCCTACAGATTATTTATATGCTCTCCAAGTCATTCTACTTTGATCCATTCTCTCTAAATGACCAAACCACCTCAACAACCCCTCTTCAGCCCTTGACAAATACTTTTAGTAACTCCACACCTTCTCCTAATTTCCACATTCCAATTTTCTGCATAATATTTACACCACACATTGCCCTTAGACAGGACATCTCCACTGCCTCCAGCCTCCTCCTCGCTGCAGCATTTGGAACCCATGCTTCACCCCATATAAGAGTGTTGGTACCACTACTTTGTACATTCCCTTCTTTGCCTCCATGGATAACGTTTTTTTTCTCCACAGATACCTCAAAGCACCACTCACCTTTTCCTTCATCAATTCTATGGTTAACCTCATCCTTCATAAACCCATCCACTGACACGTCAACTCCCAAATATCTGAAAACATTTACTTCTTTCATAATCCCTCTCTCCAATGTGATATCCAATTTTTTTTTATTTAAATCATTTGATACCCTCATCACCTTACTCTTATCTATGTTCACTTTCAACTGCAAACCATTTAATTTTTTTGACATTCATTTAAGGATTAAATTGGAAATTGTAATAAATTAATTTAGTATACAATTAGATTAATTTTAATTATACCCGTTCTGTCTTTATTAAACTTGGAATAAAAATATGAGGCAGTGGTACCGGTTTACGATATTTTTCATTCCCGAATGCTTTCAATGCCATTACCAAACGAATTTATCCCTTAAGAAAAGTTGTAAAATAGACTAGTCCTTTGACCCCCAAAAATTACTTACAAAAGCATTTAAAAAAATACATAAAAGGGGGATTTGGGGCCATAAACGTCCACTGTATTTTTTTTTCGTAAGTTTTTTTTTGATCATTAATATTTTTGGGGGCCCCTTACTATTCATACATATGAAATGTTCTGCATAACTATAGACTTCCTGCATGTGTAACTAAACGTATAAACATTGTTTCATGCTGAAATAAAATTATTATTATTATTTTAAAAAAATAGATCCACTTAGCATCTCTCACTTGATATAAAATGCTTAACAATCAATTTTCGAGTGAAGGGGAAAAAGAGGATTCCCGGGGGAGATTGTGAGGGGGAGATAAAACCACAGAAGTCGTAGGTCTTTCCCTTTCTTGGTGCCGATGATGGCCTGCCCAGAGGGTAGCTAGGGGCCATAAATTTTTTTAAAATGGAAAAAGAAAAACAAAGGGTATTTGTTTTTGGAAGGTTTTGATCTCCAGGGCTTTAAACCCCCAGGTCGTTTTACTAAAAACATTGATTGTTCCATATCCAAAAATTTTTTTCAGCAATTCAACATTTTACTATCTTTATTCATCATTTTGTAATTTATTTAACTCTCATTTTATAATACTTATTTTAATTTTTAAAGTCTTCACTTCCACGTAATTTTATATCTGACGCAGGACATCCCCATCCTTTCATCCCATTAACGTTGCCCCCTGTATACCTTTTTTGAGTTTTTTTTTTTCACTCCCAAAACTTGGACCAGGCTTGTTTTTTGCTTTTGGGAAATTTGCTGCTTACCCTACCCCCATATCCCCAAACAGCCTGGTTGATCGGCACCGGTGAAAAAACTTGTCCTTCCCCAAAACTTTACACTTGTTCCGGAAAAAAAAGAAAAGAGACAGCATCTAGATACATAATGTGATATTTTTTTAAATAAAAAATAAAAGGGGAGTTTTTAATTTGGGGAAATTTCCCAAATTACTTGGGGTTTCGATGAGTGGCTTAGTGACCACACTCTGGTCTTCCTCCTGCCCGACCCCTCCACGCCTCACACTGCAGGGGTTACATTATAAAAATGTATTTTTTGGCTCCATGATCCCAGACAGGTATCTCGAATCAAAGCCCACCCCCCCTACCTGGGGGGTGGGAAAAAATTGTAAATTTTTTAAATTATAAGACATTAAATATTGAAGACAGGACACCACTTCTTTATCATTTAATCAAATAAGATGATGATGAATCATCAACAATATTTTAACCCCAACAAATAAGCATTCTTTAGTAGAAAAAAAAGAATATCACTATTTATTCAATAAAATTGACACTCGGGGAAATTTGCCCTCAATGGCAGCGAGTTTATGTTCAGGACACCCCCATTAGTGAAAATTTAAGAATCAGATGAGTCATTCTCCAGTTATGGAAAGATTCCAATAATTCAAATTTTTTGTCTTACAATTTTTTTAACTTTCCCCAAATTTGCCTACAAAAAAACAAAACTTAATAGGTACTCCCCCACCCTTATAGAATCAGCTATTAAATACTGAAGCCTTTCAGAAAAAAAAAAACGAAAATTTTTAAAAGGGGAAAAAAATTTCCCAGTATTTAACACACAAAATCAAGTCTGACACAATTGAGTCATTTCCACTTCTGCAAATTTTTTGAGCGTTTAAACTGTGTCAAAAAGGTTTTGGGAATGTGACCATTGGTCACATGAAAATGGAACCAACGAAAATTTTTGGGTCCTAGTCTTTGTACACAAATCTGAAAATTTGAAACCTTTGGAAGAGATGTTTCAAGTTATGAGTGAAATAAAACTAAAAAAAAAAAGAATTACAATGCAAACCTGGGGTTATCATTTAATGAATGGGAGTAATTTTAGATCCAAGGAAGGTGTGGCTACTAATTCCCCTGATCTGAACCTTACCAGCAAGACATCCATGATGGTGACTTGTAAAGGGTTTTGGGACACTAATGGGGGGGGATGGTGACACTGGTGATGGTGACACTATGGAATGGTTAGGGACACTGATGGTGATGGTTATGGGAACTGATGGTGGGGTTATGGTGTCACTGGTGGTGGTGAAGGTTATGGTGTCACTGGTGGTGGTGAAGGTTTGGTGACACTGGGTGGTGGTGGGGGTTGGGGGACACTGGTGGTGGGGGGGGGGTTTGGTGGCACTGGTGGTGGTGGGGGGTTTGGTGACACTTGGGGTGAGGGTTTGGTGACACGGTGGTGGTGGGGTTTGGTGACACTGGTGGTGGTGGGGGGTTTGGTGACACTGGTGGTGGGGGGAGGGGTTTTATATTGAAGATGGAAGTAGAGTGGTGAAAAATAGTGAGAGGATGCTGGGGTTTATCATAGTGTTGGGTTTTTTATTTTAAACCCACTGACAGTTGTGGGGAGACACGTCCGGGAATTTGATAATATTTAGGTCATTACCCCTGAGTCAGTGATGATGGTGCCCTATAACTTAGCAAAAAATTCTCCCATACATCATGAAGATGACGTGACACATGGGGTTTTACATAACAAGTAATACATCATGGGTTTTTGTTACAAGGATATTCATATTATGTAGTATTCTATACAAGCTCCTTACCCTGTAGTGTTTTTAAATATTATTTTTTTTGTATTTAATTACACATTTTTTTTTATTTAATATCCTTAAAATTTTTAAATTTAAAATTACATATTTTTTTTATAACTTACATTCTCGGGGGGTAAGGTTTCCTAGCAGATGAACACCATCAGGGGCCGGGGCCACCGCTGCACCCCCTACCCTTTCCAACCCCCCCCCATTCAGGCATGCCCACACCCCCCCTCACAATGCCCCATCACACCCCCCCCATGGTCCCCCTCCTGGCAGCCTGTGCCATACCTCACTGCCAAAATGTGAGAAGGGGGGAGAACGGCAGCAGGTATCCCCCCCTTTTTGGGCCCAAACCCTTTTGGGGCCTTTTTTAAAAAAGGGGGAAAAAAAATGGTTAAAAAAAGGGGGGAGAAAATTGGGTTGGGGGGGTTGAAAAAAAAGTGGGGGGGAAAAAAAAAAAGGAACAAAAAAGAAAAAAAAAAATTTGGGGTTTAAAAAGGGGGGGAAAGGGGGAAAGGAAATTTGGGGTATTGGGGAAAAGGGGGGGGGGTTTTTGAAAAAGAAAAGGGTAAAAGGGGGGTTTTTGGGGGAGTGGAAGGGAAAATTGGGGGGTTGGAAGTTGAAATTTTTTGGGTGGGAAGTAAAGGGGTTAATGTCTAATTAAAAAAATTTTTTGATGGTTTTTTAAAAAGATGGTTAAATTAAAACCCAAAAGGGACTATTTCCTCCCCCCTCATCTTCCCCCAATTCCCTGCCAGATATGAATCCTTTGTTGCAAAATGTTTAAAAAAATTCCCCCAAAGTTGCAAAAAAATATTTTCTTTTTCAAAAGTGGCCCCCCCACCAGGCAGGGTGACCCAAAAAAAAAAACCCCCAAAAAAAAAATACTTTCATCATCATTCAACACTTTCATCACTCATAAAAAACACCCCTTTCAGAAGCCCAGATCGCAGCTGAGAATAGTCCCTCCCAGCGTCACTATCCCCCACCCCTCCTTAAAGTGCAGGCGTTGTCTTCCCCCTTTCCCCGGGCTCAAGTCCAACTAAACAATTAACTGGTTTCCCCCAAACACTCCCCCTCACACTCCAACAGCTCCAGGTCCAAAAAAAACCCGTTCCATTCCTCCTATCAACACCCACATGCTTGCGGAAGTTCAAGCCCTCGCCCCCTTTTACCCCCCCCTCCAAGCTTTTGAGGGCACCCACCCCGCCTTCCTTCCCCAAGATTTATACGTCTCCAAGTCATTCTACTTTTTTCCATTCTTCTAAATGACCAAACCACCCCAACAACCCCCCTTTAGCCCCCGCTAATACAAACCCCCCCCTCCCCCTAATTTCCCCCTCAAAAATAAA
>WNWK01033653.1:0-20996 GCA_009830355.1 Cherax destructor | reverse complement strand
CCACAGGCTTGGCACTGGGAGCTTTCTTGGGGCCCATGGGGGTTTTTTTGCTTTTGCAAGCACTAAAAACACTGAAATAATGACAATATATATATGGTATGAATGGGGGGGGTTGGTGGGTGGTGGTAGCTCGCTTGTAAACAATAACACACTGAGTGCCTGGGCGCCCAGCGGGGCCCACCCCCCCTCCCCCCCGGGACAGATAGCCGACTCGTCGAACCCAGTGGCCGCCTAATACCGAGTCAAAAATATTGAAAAAAAAAAAACGTCGAACACCGATTTGGCCGAGCTTCGACCCCCGTCAACCCCGGGGGTTCATTTAAATTTACAGTTTGCGGGAAGGAATAACAAATAACCATTCCCACAAGCGGGCCTTGTTGTGGAAACCCCAGCCCCACCCCCCTTTCCCCCAGCCCCCCCGGGACCCCCCCAAATCCCAGCATTGGGTACGTATTTCATACGCGTAAAAAAGTCCGGCTAAAGCCAGCTGTTTGTGAAGAATAAGAGAGAGTGTTTTCTTAAATTTAAACGAAGAAAACAAAGATATTAGAAAAAGACATAACCCGTGGCCATAATGAAGTGTTACTTTGTACACATAAAAGATGTAAACAAAATTTTGTGTGACTGACTTGACTGACTGACAAAAATGACTGACTGACTGACTTGACTGACTTGATATTGACTTGACTGATTTGACTGATTTGACACTGAATGATTTGACTGATTTACTGAATGACTTGACTGATTTTACGAATGACTTGACTGAATTACTGAATGACTTGACTGAATTACTGAATGATTTGGGACTGACTTTGAATGACAAAACTTACTGAATGACTTGACTGACTTACTGAATGGCTTGACTGATTTTAATAAAATGACTTAATTGAATTACTAAAATGATTTGACTGACTTACTGAATGCCCTTTGACTTACTGAATGACTTGACTGAATTACTGAATGACTTGACTTTACGGGAATGACTTGACTGACTTACTAAGCTTGACTGACTTACTGAATGACTTGACTTTCTGAATGACGACTGACTTACTGAAGGGCGACTGACTTACGGGAATGACTTTACTGACTTACTGAATGGCGGCTGACTTACTGAATGACGACTTACTGATTATTGACTGACTTACTGAATGGTTTTGACTGACTTACTGAATGACTTTACTGAATTACTGAATGACTTGACTGACTTACTGAATGACTTGACTGACTTACTGAATGACTTTACTGAATTATAAATGACTTGACTGACTTACTGAATGACTTGACTGACTTACTGAATGACTTGACTTTCTGAATGACGTGACTTACTGAATGGACTGACTTACTGAATGACTTTACTGACTTACTGAATGGCTTGACTGACTTACTGAATGACTTGACTGACTTACTGAATGGCTTGACTGACTTACTGAATGACTGACTTACTGACTGACTTGACTGACTTAAGGGGCAGTATGACCTGTCAATTTTTTTTTTCTGCTCGTCGAATTTCTTTCATTTTTTTTTTTTTACACATAGAAGTGTTCACTCAATGTGTTTTAAAATATTCAATAAGATAGTCCAAACAACAACTGAAAAAAAATATTTACTGAAAATCTCATTTCAGGACGTTTGGCAGGAACCCGATCCTATATGTGACTATGTAAGGTTTTTTTTGAGACTTGGTACAAAACCCCAATGCTAATACGATTTTTGTCGATGTACTTTCCTGTAAACATCTTATCTTTATTCCACAAAAAATAAAGCATGTAACTGTTTGAATGTTAAAAAAAAATATGCCCTTAATCCCAAATAAATCCCAAAATATTTGGAATATTTAAAAAAGTGCATTCTTAAAAAATAAGAACAATCATATTTTTACCATTCCTGTGAATATTTTTCATTTAATCAAACAGAAAAAAACTCCACAAAATAAAAATAAGTCAATAACACTTCCGAGATATTGCCTGGAAAGCGCCTGGGGCGCCGGCCACCCGCCTCGGGAAAAAATCACTTGTTTCAATGTTTTCTTTGTAAAACTAATGTTTTAGTGTAGTTAGCCTCTACACACCATTTTCTCTTATTTACAGACCAAAGAAAACGTTATGGGAAGGGGAGGGAAGGGGAGGGAAGGGGAATCATTTTTATACTCATATTGCTGATAGAGACCGCACTATATTAGAGCTCATTTTTATTCATGCTGGAGCATATAACATGTTTATATGTTATTTATAGTGTTTATTATTTCATATTAGATCAATTGTGATAGATAAATAAGCCGTAGAATTGATATTAGCATAATAATGAAATAATATATGGTGCTTCAGAGTGGGAATTCTGCTGACGTCAGCAAATATTCCCAGATCGTTCCTGATTGGCTGGTAGACTACGTATAAGCTCCGCCCACTCTCATATGATGCCAAATCGTAAATTACACCATTAGAATGAATAATACACGAAACAGTAAAGAAAAAAATGGAAAAAAATTTAAAAATATACGGGCTGAGAGCAGGCGAGTGCGCACACGCCGTCCCATCATAATATAAATGACTATAATTCCTTGTAGAAACGTTGTATTACATTGAGTCTTGTACCATTTGTAGCCAGGAGTTAAGCTATTTTTCTATAAGATTAACTCAATTTTCATAATTTTTTTTTTTTTTTTTTTTTTTTGGCGCTCGGTGACAGGTGTAGCTGCCTTAAAGTTAGACACTCAGTTCAACCATCGACTTCAGTTCCAGAACCTCTACTATCCACCTCAGCCCATTAGGGCCACAGCATAACTCTCCACTCTCTTCACAATTATCCACAAACACCAGCACCCACAATTTAAGGTAAATACTATTATTTCTGTTACATTTGTAGTCTTAAGCAGTAAAAAACAACATAATACATCACGATAATGAGCTACAATTACATATTCACTTTTATTTTTGTAAGATCTGTTGGTCTAAAAAAACTTGTTTGGATTTTTGGGGACTCCCAAGAACGTAACCCTATTTTTCCCATAAGTTCTTTTAATTATTTAACACGAAATTATCTAACACGACTTTTTCAGGAACGTAACTATCATGCTAAATGACGGTCTACTGTACTTGAATATTATTTGTCTTATGACAGACAAACAAAATTCCTATATGGTGTTTGTTTGTGGTCTTCAACTTATAAATATTATAAGCATTGAGCATGGTAATGTCCAGAATGTGAACACAATCAGCAAACTCAATTTGCATGTCACATTTGTCCACTAAGTGCATATTGAGCGTGTAGTCCATCACAGCTGCAGGTTTTAGAATGGGTTCATTGGTCTCTCTATTCAGCCTGCCAGTGTCTGTCATTTCGTTAGGGTGAATTAATGACAACAGTGTGACATCTCGTTTGTCATGTCACCGAAATGCCATGATGTCATTGGCAGCAAACGCCTGCACCTCACCTCTATGAGTGCCTGCATTGAACCTAGGCATATGCTTACGAATTGCACGCACTGTACCGCACACATCTTTCAAGTTCACTCGCAAAAAATCACTGAGGGAGGGGCTTGTGTACCAGTTATCAGTATATAATATATGCCCCTTACCAAGATATGGTTCCATCATTGTTCTAACCACATCACCAGAGATACCCAGTAACTTCCTGGTATCTTTCAATGTATTACTTCCAGTGTACACAATAATATCCAATACAGTACCACTGTAGCAATCACAAAGCACAAACAACTTTATACCAAAGCGTTTCCTCTTGCTTGGTATATACTGCTTGAATGACAGTCTACCTTTGAACAGAATCAGTGACTCGTCAATAACAAGCTTCCTGAAGGGATAAAAATGCATATTGAATTTCTCCTTTCAGATACAGAAACACATTCCAAATCTTATATAACCTGTCGTTTCTGTAGGCCTGGTTTTGTCTGAGAAGTGGAGCATACGTAACAGTAGCACAAATCGATTCACTGATATTATATCACTGAAACCTGGTGTTGCAATCAGGCGGTCTGTTGACCAGTATGATTTGACATGGTGCTTATACACATGTGGCATAAGCATTATTGTGGCAAAGAAAAGATACATCTCAGCCACAGTTGCCTCTTTCCACCTGTTGAGGCGTGATTTTGGTGAAAGTATTGTGTTTGCCATGGTGTACTCGTAGTATCTGTTGCTTTCCCTGACAATAATTTCCATCAGGGATCATCAAAAATAACTCAAAACATTCCAGTTCAGTTGCATTGTTCCCAAGTGGACAAGATGGGCGTATTCCACTTTGGCTTTCATCAAACTGATAGGGATTGGGAATAAAATTGTCAGCTTCCTGCCAATCCCAGGTGCAGTCTGCTGGGGGTACTGGATATTTACAGGTGGTTGTGAGGGTTGTGGAAGTGGAGGTTGTGGTTGTGGGGATTGATGGGTGGGTGAGGATGGCCTTTGTTGTAGCTGAGCTGACTCAGCGGCGTTGGTGCCAGCATGGTCCAGTGCTGGTGCCTCGCGCCTGGCACCACTACCACTACCAGATGCATGCACATTTCTCATCCCAATTGCAACACTATCGTCTTCATTTTCACTATCACTTCCTGTTGTACGCACACGGGATGTACTCCGAATGTACTCCTTCCTCTTGGAATAGCATATGGCACGCTACCAGAGCACATATACCGTCGTATATACTATCACTATCAGCACCATTGCTCACATCAGAGTCTGGGATATGAGTAAATAACACTTTCCTCTTTCGTTCTGGTACAATTGAGCGTGAACAAGATGCCACAGCACCGGAGGTGGACGGCTGAGGGTCGTCTGGGTTTTCCTCATTATTACAGGTATTATGGTCATTAGTTTCGGTCACAACCTCCTCAAAACCTTGAAACTCATCATCACTGACACTCCCATCGGTGTTAGAACTGTCACTGGGAACAAAAGTGTTCCAATTCGCCGAGGAGTGAGGAGTTTCTACCGCCAGGCATGGTGAAGAAGGTGTACTAACATGGCGTTCCCACAATGCACCACTGGGTCCCCGATTTTTTTTCCTACTGCGCACACTGACCACACAGACCCATTCTCTCACTACTAGGCCTACCAGCCATTTCGCGCTTAATTTGAAGGCGCTAGAATTTATGCGTACTAGTACGTGGGTAACCCCAGCACGTAATCCGTATTTGTACGACCGAAACCCCGAAATTGTTAATGTAGGGTGAGAGGTGAGTTTTATTTGTAGGAAGTCAGGTTGGGAAGTATGGGTAGCCAGCAAGGGCAGCCCTCCCCACCCCACCCCACCCACACATATTGTAAACAAACCAGGTGAACGCGTCTGGTTTTCGTCACTTTACATTGTGTACAAGTTGTCTCCATGTTGATACAGTAGAATAAATAAAGAGAAACACTCCCATTCTCATGTAACACCATTTTTAGAAGAAATGACACCCAGAGTGAAGGCATACGAAAGGAATAATCTTCTAGCTACCCCCAGTAATAATATAGTGTACACTTTTTCTCTGATGTTGGACTATAAGTCGTCTGGCTACCACAAGTCCTACAAGTTGCCTGGCTACCACATCTCATATTTAAATTAATTTATTCTACTGTAGGGTGTATTTAGATGGATTAAGCAAAATGTCTATATAATTGTGATTATTATTGTGTTATTAATATTATCATTATTAATATGGCATCTTCAAGACTAATAAGAGACTTAGTGATTTTAATGTGTACCTGTATGCCAGCACAGTGTGTAAGTTTACTTAGGTACAGGTACACATAAGTATAATTATCAGTTATAATAATAATGTAGGTATGTAGTCTGCCTGGGCTACATACCTACACTACCTACATAGCTACACAATATTTAATGTGGCCCAGAGCCATATTATTATCATCGACATACCATGTTCACTGAGTTTAATCGTTTCTATCAACTACCTTTAAATGCCATCATAAACAAAGAGAGAAGCAATGAATAATTCATGCTGAGAATTGTAAACAAAAGCGTTATGTATTAAGGGGAGTGATGTAATGTTTTCCTCGCTTGGTACAATCCCATAGTATATAAACATAAAATGTTTATATGCTATGTAATGTGTTTCTTATATAATTTTGAAGAAAATATCATACATGGATTAATGAAAATGTCTATATTAACGTAAAATAAGACATTTAATATGCCCAAGAGTGATTATTATTAGTATTACGTAACGTGTTTCTTATATAATTTTGAAGAAAATATAATAAATGGATTAATGAAAATGCCTATATTGACGTAAAATACAACATTTAATGTGCCCAAGAGTGATTATTATTACATAATAGAGAGATGTGCTCATGGAGAATGTAAACAAACCGGGTGGCGCGTGCTGTATTTGAAAGACCGCCACCGTATAGAAAGTTTTGTTCATAATTTGAAATTGCCATATTAGCGGAATGCCGTAAGCGGGGCCCTACTGTATACCCATTCTTCATTTATTCAGACTTCCTACAGTAAATATATTCACCACTTAACCCTTTGACTGTTTCTGGTCGTATATATACGTCTTACAAGCTACTGTTTGACGTATTAAAATGCATAAATTCTAGCGGCCTCAAATCAAGTGGGAGAAAGCTGGTAGGAAATAGATATAATTTTGATTGGTTTCATGAAGACAAGTACCTTGAAATTGAGCGCAAAGTAGTGAAAATGTTCGATTTTTGCTGATGTTCAAGAGTAAACAAATCACGCTAAACGTCCAATACACATCAACTGGCGAGTCTAATATTCTTGCTCAAGTGTGCTGATATTATTTATACCATTTTTACAATGATGCAGTAATATGCATAACAGAAAATCTTCTATTTTTTGTGAGAATAAAAATTCAAAATGGAAAGCAAAAGTAATGTAAGAGATGCCTGGACACGTGACTAATGAACAGATGAAATGTTATTTTAGTTCCAGGAATGTCTGTCTTGTTTATTCTGGACCCTATTTTGAAATTGGCATCTTTTGAAATTTGTGTGAAATTGGCCAAATTACCAATTTCTGACCACTTTATTGGGTAGTTGAAATCGATAAATTGGCAGTTTCTTGTAATCAGTCGATAGAACAAATGGAATTCTAGCGAAATAGCTATAATATTAGTAGACTGACACATTGGAATTGGCTGAAAATAGAACTCAAAGTGGGCGAAATCGCCGATGCATAAATATCGTCGATACCGCTAACTTTGCGAGAGCATAATTCCGTTAGTTTTTCACCAAATTTCATACTATTGGTGTCATTATGATCGGAAAAAGACTATCATCTCTTAAGAAAAAATATTTTTTTCCCGAAAAATTTTCAACCCTGAGAATGAGTTAAGAATCGGGGGTCTCGACCCTGAAAGGCTTACACGAAAAATACGGTCGGAGTTTTTTCTTTTCTCATTATGCAGTGTGTGCTGCAGGATTTTTTTTATACTGCACACACTGACCACACAGACCCATTCTTTCATATGTAGGCCTATCAGCTTTCTCTTGCTAGATTTGAAGGTGCTAGAATTTAGGCGTTCAAGTTCGTCACCAACCCTGGCTGTCAAGCCGTACTAGTATGATACCGACCCTGAAAGGGTTAAAATGCCAGGAGCAAGGGGCTAGTAACCCATTCTCCTGTATATATTTCTAAATTTAAAAGGAGAAACTTTTGTTTTTCCTTTTGGGCCACCCTGCCTCAGTGGGATATGGCCGGTTTGTTGAAAGAAGAAGAATATTGAAAATGTGAGTTATGATATCGTGACATAAGGTTTTTTACTGTATATCACCACCGCAGGATGTGACCCCCAACAGTAGTCTACCACTCAGTGTTATGGGGTGTTATGGACTTGTTATATGGGCTATGGAACCCAGCATGTATTGTAGTAATTAAGTAACATGATCACCTAATTATATTGAATTAATCAGAATCTGCTTAGATGTTTGAGGCTAGGCCATCCTTAAAACTTAAAGAAGCTGAATTAACCTGATTTTCTCAATATAATAGGTTATAAATATAAATGCACACATTTTAATAAGTACTGGTTTATAAGTTGCATGTCTCATTGTAATTACATAAGATATATTGAGAGTACATGTGGAGGATGTGCAAAGCGATAGGTTTTTGTTTGTTTATGTGGGAGTGGGAGGAGCTTAGAGAGACTCCTCCTTCCCACTCTCTCTCTCCTGGCAACATGGCTGCAGTGAGCTGGTATAAGTTTTTGCTCTTACCTTAACTTGTGTTCTGGGCAGGAAAAGTGTCCCCAGAGGTAAGAGGTGTGCTGTAGATCAATGTTACCATGATATTCTGTGATCTTCAGTGTATCAATGTTATGTTATTTTCCCCTATTTATCATCAAGGTTCTACATGTACTAGCATAGGGTATTTGCTTAAAAGGTCTTAGGGAAAAAGGAGGACATTATTAGGCTAAAAGATACTTACTCAGGTTTAGCTGCTGCATCTGATAACTTATTGGTCCTTTCACATTCCTCTTAAAGGTTATTTAAACCAACATTATAAAAATAGAGCTATATTAAAAAGTATATACATATAATATACAGGTCTCCACTCCTAAACATATAATCAGCCTTTCCCAAAGCACATGGCTCAGCTGCCACCTTCAACTCTCTTTTTCTCAACATTTCTTAACCCTCCAGTGTCTTGATACACTGAAGATCACTGAATGTCATAGTAACATCGATCTACAACCCTCCCCATTACCGTTTGGGCACTCATTCAGCCCTGAAGCCGAGTTAAATATCAGCACCTACAACACCAGCTCACTCCAGCCGCCATTGTTCTCAGGAAGAGCATTGTGGGAAAACAACCTCTCTCTAAGCTCCTCCCCCCAAAACAAGAACACATCACTTTGCATATCCTCTCAACATATCTTATGTTATTACAATGAGACATGCAACTTATAACTAGTACTTAAAAGAAATGTGCATTTATATTTTATATAACCTATTATATTGAGAAAAATCAGTTTAATCAGCTCCTAAGGTTTTAAGGCTGGCCAAGCCTTTTAAACTCAACTAAGCAGTACTCATGATTAATTCAATATAATTAGGCATTCATATGTTATTTAATTACAACAATACATGCTGGGTTCCATAGCCCCCATAACAAGTCCATAATACCCCATACACCCCCACCTCCAGACGGAGTCTTATAAAGACGGAGTCTTAAAGACGGAGTCTTATAAGACGGAGTCTTAAAGACGGAGTCTTATAAGACGGAGTCTCACGAAAGCTAGCAGTGTCCCGCAGGATACGGCTAGGGAAAATATGGTCTTAGCCTAAAGGTGGTAGTAACACTACTAGAGGTTTTACATATACCCCAGCACCATAACTACTCTTCACTGTACAGTTATACAACAAGGTGACATACAACATGGCAATCTATAAATCTCATGGCTCCACTGAACCTTCCCAGAATAAACATGCAATTTCGCCCTTACCATACACCATACAAAACCTGTGAATGGAACAATACTAGAACAGAGTGCAGAGGTTATTAGAAAAACAGTTCAACCACATCCACATACTGAAGGGTGTAACCATTAACTACTTTAGTGGTTACTAACATAATACCTTTTTACAATGCAAGGACTACACACAAAGCCCACTGTGGAAGCCAGCACCGACAGGCCTGTGCCTCCGCTGCGGTAAATCCAGCAGGCAACTGGTACTCCAGGATGGCATCTTCCTGATCAGGAGATGAGAGTAGAGCCAAACCCAGAGCAGTCAGGTATACCCCAGGCAGAAACTTCACAAAAAACATGTCAAGGTGTCTCTTACGTGGTGGCCGAACCAAAAAGTGAGACTCTCCAGTCAACACCCAAAATCCTTAAAATGGTCAGGCACATACCCCCATCTTCCGAGGACCTCACTCCATACAGATCCTCCAACCTTATAAGGAGGAACTGCTATAGTACATGGAGGAGATACACGGGACCACTCAGGCAACCGTTGGACCGTTTCGTACTTAGAGCACACCAAGACACTAACAACATACCTCCCTGGACTTCTCATGTCACCGAAGGTTGTCAACTCCGCCTCACTCACAATATTTGATACCCTGACTCCCTTATCTTGTCTGGCTCCAACCATCTCCTTCACAGTTGAATGGCTGGTAGGGAGCACTCAGGCCTGCCAAGAGTTCACCACTGCAAAAACAACAAGGTCAGCACAAGACAAACACTATGTACTAAGCATGCACCATTTATCTACATAAACATCTAGAAGAACCTCAGCAATCACAGACAAAACCCATCTTAAGAGTCTGATTCGGGTCACCATACATAGGAACAGGGTGAAACGATCCTGGGACATATACAGATGCAGAATAGACAACCAATACTAATTCTGCAACCTCTTGCAATACAAACACAACCCCCAAGACATCTTCCCGCACCCTGGCTGTGTACATCAAGTTTACTAAAATACTTTCACGTTCCATCTCCCACAATAATTTTGAATACTCAATGAACTCAATTGACATTACACACATGGAAATTGTATTGGCACCCAGGCCAGGAATATCACATCTTCCTGCCTCATGCTTTACTTTATCTAATACTTTTGCATCTTTTAAAACATCAGCATTAAACTTTCTAAGCCAGTAACTTTAGTTGTTATATGTACTTTGTGGCAGTCAGTGCATTTGCTCAGGGTGCCATTGACTTTGGGAACCATGAAGCAAGGGAATGCCCACTGACTCTCACTAAGCACTACACATGGATAATGAAAGAATTTCACTTCTTCCTCCATCCCCCAGTTTTCATGCAGATTACTCACACACAAATATTGTCGAATTGGCTCAGCTTCCTTATCAATTTCTTCATGAAGTCTTGACTTTACCCCTTTAGTGACATCCCAAACTTTTACAAGGTTACACGGTGGTTGAGCCAACTCTCCAACACTTTCCTTAGAAAGACCCAACATTATTTCTCCAATCTCTCTCATAAGCATGGAATTTCTTACATACTTTTCGGTCATTACATACAGAGTATTATTTTGCACCTCTTTACATACTGGATCCACTGAAACATTGGTCACTCTAGGTTTCTGATATAATGCTAAATCCTCTAACCAGTTACTGTATACATTATTCTTACACCTTTTCTGCTCGGGTGTGTGGGTTATATATCTTACTCTTGAGAACTTTCCCCACACCATGGTCAGCTCACAGCAACTTTCCATACAGTATTTCACGTGAACTGGCTCCAATGCCAGCACCTCATCTCCAGCCTCCAGAGCATTATGGTCCACATTATGGTCCCACTTCATCATTTGGGTCTGGTTGATGGGTACTTTCACTGGTACCATCCATTTCATACAAGCCAAACAGTATCTGAAACTGAGAAAAAGCTCCGAGGGGGAAGCATCACCATTCTCCCTAAGCCAATAGCTCAGAGATTCCAGAGTGCTTCCCCACTCAGCAGTTACAAAGAGAGGGGTCCTCTCATCCCAGATGTTAGTATTGTCTATACTACAGGCTTGCATCTTTGCCTTTAGGGTTTGATGACATCTTTTCACTACCCCCTGAGATTGAGGGTGATAGGCAGTTGAAATTTTAGGCTGTACATCTAACCCCGTTAACACATTTCTAAATAGTTTTGAAGTAAAGTTAAACCCTTGATCGGTTTGTACCTCCCGAGGAAAGCCAACATGAGAAAAGAACTTCATCAAAGCCCTTAAGACTACACGAGTTGTCATCTTATATAGAGGGACTGCTTTCAGGTACCTGGTAGTAGAGCAATTTGTTGTGAGTAAATAATCATTTCCCATTCTGTTCCTTGGGATTGGACCAACTACATCTACTATCAGCTTGCTGAAGGGTCCATCTGGTGCTGAAATAAGCTGAAAGGGAACAGGTTTAATACATGGACAAGGTTTCCCTCTACATTGACAGACATGATAGGTCTTACTATATTCTTCCACAGTCTCCCACAGCTGAGTCTTGAAGAAATGCCTGGAAACCTTGGACATCATCATTTGGTGACAAAACACTTGTTCTCCTTCCCTTGGTACTACAAACAGAGGCAACTTCTCTGTAAAAGTTTCCTCTCTGAAATGAAAGCACTTATTAAATTGTGAAACTGCTTCCTCAGCCACAGCTGAGGCTCTGCTCAGTGTGACATCATCCTCCTGTACAGAAATTAAATGCACCTTAGTAGATGCAGCTTCTCTCACACTCCTGAACTGATCTATGATCCAAACATGCTCAGCTCTGGCTGGAACATCCCTTTCTTCAGTTGACTGCAGTTCAACATCAGAAAACAGTGTTTCCAGACTTAAGCCTTCATCATCCTCATGAGAAATATCATAAAGACTATTGATAGCATGATCATGAGCCATACTTCTCATGGTGGAACCAGCAGGGAGAAGGTCTGGAAGGGTCTCTCTAGCCTTCTCCTCCCAAACTTTGGGAATTGGTTCCCCCTTTACTAGATGTTGCTCACTGTCTAACAGGCCCATTACATTATTTCCTAATAAGAGGTCAACACCCTCAAAGGGAATCTCATCTGAAATACCTACAGGGAGATAGCCAGCTTGGTATGCGGATTCTACCCATAACTTGTGTACAGGTGTTCTTATGGTCGAACCCGTAATACCCTTCAATAATATATCTTTCCCAGTATAGGTATCATTAGACATTGGCAGCACTCCCGCACGTAGCAAGGAGTAGGTGCTACATCCATCTCTCAAGGACAACATGTTCTCAACCCTGCCCACATCCTTATGCAAGGCCACTGTGGACTTACTAGCAAAAACCTGCATCCTGGGGTCTAGACCCCCCAAAGACTCCTCACCTTGCCTTGAAGACCTAATGCAAGCCACCGGATGTGTCTCTGCAGTTAGGATTCCCTGGGATTGTTCCTCCTTTCTCTGATCTTGCTGTTTAGAAAAGCAATACTTTTGTATGTGACCAGTCTTGTTACAGTAATAACAGGTATAATTCCTAAAGGTATGTTTACCGTTTGGAGTAGGACTAGTACTGTGTGCTCGAGGAACTGAAACATTATTTGATGGTCTAGGTAAACTTTGAGCTCCAGCTGACTTACCTTTCCCTTCTGTTTGAGAGGGTGCCTCAGCCTTCATTTGTCCCTGAAAATTCTTGTCCCACCTACCTTTATGACCGTAGGATTTGGAATAAGGTTTAGAAAAGACAGGAAATTTTTGAAAGAGCATGACTGTTTTTACCTACCAATTCCCTATGAGCTAAGAATCTGTCACCCAGATCCATTGCTGCTGAAAGATTATCTGGATTTCTGTCCTCCAAATATTCTCTAAGGTCAACAGGGATTGCATTGTACAATTCCTCATGAACAATTAGGTCTACTAACTTCTCATAGTCCTTGTTTACTCCTTTTGAACAAGCCCACTTCTTAAACAGGAACAGTTTCTCATTCCCTAACTCAGTTAAGGTCTGCCCCTCCTGAAATTTTTTACTTCTGAACCTTTGCCTATATTTCTCAGGTATCATTTGGTATGCAAGCAATACTACCTCCTTTACTTTCTCATAATTAGAAAATTCTCCTTCTTCCAGAGTCTCTACTCTCTGAAAACCTTTGCCTACAAGCTGTATGCGAACTAGGGTAGCCCATTGCTGTTTGGGCCATCTTTGCTCCTTTGCAGTCTTCTCAAAAAAGGAAAAATATCTGTCTGGGTCACTCTCTGTAAACTTAGGGACAAAATTTGCAGCTTTAGTTAGGTTAAAGTACTGCTCAGGCTCTTGGTCTGAACCTCCTAACCCTTTACATACTCTCTCCTGAGTTTCTAAGAATTTTGTCCTAGCTGCTATCAAAGCTATCTCAAGTTTCATCATCGCTTCCTTATTACCTGGAGGGGGTGATTCCTCCTGTTCACTGTTAACAGACATGTTTACTGATGAATTATTTACCTCCTCACTGAAGCCAGAAAATTCTAAAGATTCAGCTTCTGACATATTTACCCTTAAATTCCTGCACAGCATCAATGGACAAGGTCTTTACACAGGTACTTAAAAATAACACAAGTTCAATGGAAAAATCTTCACATGGCACTCTACCATAACCACAAACAAAATGTGTTACTCAACTTTAATCCCCACTCTGGAGAAAACAACCTGTAAACTAATACATGAACCTTCCACTGACACCACCAAGGTAATTTTTATAAGGTAAATTTTACAAGGTAAATTTTATCCTACCAAAACATGTGACTCATAACCCTATCTCATACCAGTACATCTCAAAGAATGTTTTGAGTTATTTTAACAGTCAAATAACTCTCCCGGTTAAGGCCCCCATGTTATGGTATTTTCCCCTATTTATCATCAAGGTTCTACATGTACTAGCATAGGGTATTTGCTTAAAAGGTCTTAGGGAAAAAGGAGGACATTATTAGGCTAAAAGATACTTACTCAGGTTTAGCTGCTGCATCTGATAACTTATTGGTCCTTTCACATTCCTCTTAAAGGTTATTTAAACCAACATTATAAAAATAGAGCTATATTAAGAAGTATATACATATAATATACAGGTCTCCACTCCTAAACATATAATCAGCCTTTCCCAAAGCACATGGCTCAGCTGCCACCTTCAACTCTCTTTTTCTCAACATTTCTTAACCCTCCAGTGTCTTGATACACTGAAGATCACTGAATGTCATAGTAACATCGATCTACAACCCTCCCCATTACCTTTTGGGCACTCATTCAGCCCTGAAGCCGAGTTAAAAATCAGCACCTACAACACCAGCTCACTCCAGCCGCCATTGTTCTCAGGAAGAGCATTGTGGGAAAACAACCTCTCTCTAAGCTCCTCCCCCCAAAACAAGAACACATCACTTTGCATATCCTCTCAACATATCTTATGTTATTACAATGAGACATGCAACTTATAACTAGTACTTAAAAGAAATGTGCATTTATATTTTATATAACCTATTATATTGAGAAAAATCAGTTTAATCAGCTCTTAAGGTTTTAAGGCTGGCCAAGCCTTTTAAACTCAACTAAGCAGTACTCCTGATTAATTCAATATAATTAGGTATTCATATGTTATTTAATTACAACAATACATGCTGGGTTCCATAGCCCCCATAACAAGTCCATAATACCCCATAACAATCAAGACACTGGAGGGTTAAAGAAATGTTAAGGAAAAGAGAGTTAAATGTGGCAGGTGAACCATGTGGTTTTGGGGAGGCTAGTTATATGTTTAGAATTGTAAGACTTGTACATATTATATAGCACTATTTTTATAATGTTGGTTTAAATAACCTTTTGCGAGGAATGTGAGAGGACCAATAAGCTTTCAGATACAGCAGCTGATCATGAATGTAAGTATTCCCCTAATCTATAAGACCTTTTAAGTAAATACCCTATGCTAGTACATGTAGAACCTTGATGATAAATAAGGGAAAATAATATAACACTCAGGTACCTATTTACTGCTAGATGAACAGTAGATGTAAGGAAAAATACTCATACATCTCGCCCCTGCCTGGATATCACACCGAGCCCCTCTGGTTGCTGTTCAAGCACTCTACCATCAATCTACAGGTCACCTTTCCATTGTGTTAGCTTCATGTTAGGTTTCCATGTCCTGTTGCTGTTTGTATGGTTATTAATAAAATACTGAGGATATCGAACCAAGTAAGAACAAGAAATAACGGATTTAAATTGGATAAATTTAGATTTAGAAAGGACATAGGCAAGTACTGGTTTTCGAACAGAGTTGTAGATGCGTGGAACAATCTTCCGAGTACTGTGATAGAGGCTAGGACCTTGGGTGGCTTTAAAAAGAGATTGGACAAATATATGAGTGGGAGGGGCTGGGTTTGATTGGTGTCGTGAGTACAGGAATAAATTCTTAGGTAGTGGTGGTTTTGATATGGACCTGCCTTGTATGGGCCAGTGGGCCTTCTGCAGTGTTCCTCCATTCTTATGTTCTTATATTACCTGTGGTGGATGGATTGTGATGGGGTTAGTGTTGTATGTGGAGCTCTTGCCTGTACTTCTCTAAAGTCTTTTTTCTTGATCTACATCATGCATAATTGCAGTCATTCTGTTGATGCATAACATTAATTGTTGCACCAGTCATTATACTGATCCACATCACAAATAGTTGCACTAGTCAATATATATTGACTTGCATGAATAGTTGCACCAGTCACTATATTGATTCATATCATGAACAGTTGCACCAGTCACTATATTGATTCATATCATGAATAGTTGCACCAGTCACTATATTGATTCATATCATGAATAGTTGCACCAGTCAATATAGTAACTCAAATGAATAGTTGCACCACTAACTATATTGATTCACATGAATAGTTGCACTAGTCACTATTTTGATTCTCATAAAGAGTTGCACTTGTCATTGTACTGATTCACATTATGAATAATTGTACCATTCATCAATCCACATTATGAATAATTATACCAGTCATTGTTCCACATTATGAATATTTATACCAGTCATTATACTGATACACATTATGAATACAGTGGTACCTCTGCATATGTCCTTAATCCGTTCCAGGACCTTGGACTTGTACCAAACAGGACGAATACGAAGAAAATTTTCCCATAAGAAATATGGGGAAAATGATTAATCCGTTCCCATAAAAAAAAATCCTAGTGTTATTGGCATATTATACATTGATGGGGTTGTATAAAATAATTTAAACACTGTTTAATACTAAAATATGTAATTTAAACAATGCTTAATACTAAAATACATACATAAATACAGTGGACCCCCGGATTACGTACTGCTCCAAACTCAAACAATTATGTAAGTGTATTTTTTTAAGTGCTTTTGTAAGGGTATTTTTGGGGGTCTAAAAGGACTAATCTAATTTACATTATTCCTTATGGGAACAAATTCGTTCGGTAACGGCACTTGAACAGCATTCTGTAACGAAATAATGACTAATCTGAGCGTCCACTGTACAGTGAAACCCCGGATTTTGTACTTAATCCGTTCCAGAAGGTCGGTATAAATCCAAAACGTACGAAAACCGAAGTAATATTTCCCCTAAGAAATAATGTAAATACAATTAATCCGTTACAGACACCCAAAAATATTAATAAAAAATACATTTTTTAAAGAATAACTATAGTTTTACATACAGAAAACAATGAGAAATAAATAGAAAACACTAATGAAATGGATAAATGAACATTTAAATCACTATTACATACCTTTATTGAAGACTCTTGTTGGCATATGGAAGAAGGCGAGGAGGGGAGAAAGAGGAGAGCTTATTGTTTCGAAGGGGAATCCCCCTCCATAAGGACTTCAGGTATCAAAGCCCTACCCAGGGTTACTTCCTTCTTTGTCTTTTACTGGCACTGGACCCTGTCGCACTAAAAATCTGTCCAGAGAGCTCTGTTTCTGGTGTCTCTTTAAGATTTGCTTAAAATAGGACAAGGTATTGTCACTGAACATGTTGCAGATACGGCTTGTATCAGCTTGGTCAGGGTGATATTTTTCCACAAAAGTTTGCACCTCATTCCACTTTGCACTTTCCACTTGGCATAAGCCGTACTAGTATGGCTTATGCCCCAGGGTTTTTGCCGTACTAGTACGCCTAAATTCTAGCGCCCTCAAATCAAGCAGAAACAGGCTGGTAGGCCTAGATGTGAGAGAATGGGTCTGTGGGGTCAGTGTGAGCAGTATAAAAAAAAATCCTGCACCACACAGTGCATAATGAGGGAAAAAAAATCTCTGACCATGTTTTTGGTTTAAAACAGCGACTTTGCAGTCTATTTTCATATGGTATTTATGCTTGTATTCTCGTTTTCTTGGTCTCATTTGATAGAATGGATGATATATTACAGAAATAGAGATAATTTTGATTGGTTTCACAATGACAAGTAGTTTGAAATTGAGCGCAAAATAGCGAAAATGTTCGATTTTTGCTGATGTTCAAGAGTAAACAAATCACGCTATGCATCCAATGCACATCAACTGGGGAGTCTAATATTCTTGCACAAGTGCGCTGATATTATTTATACCATTTTTACAATGATACAGTTGTATACATAACAGTAAATCTTCTATTTTTTTGTGAGAATAAAAATTCAAAATGGAAAGCAAAAGTAATGTAAGAGGGGCCTGTAGACGTGACTAATGAACAGAGAAGATGTTATTTGAGTGCCAGGAATGTCTGTCTCGTTTATTTTGGACCCTATTTTGAAATTGGCAGCTTTTGAAAATTGCATGAAATTGGCCAAATTGCCAATTTCTGACCACCTTATTGGGTAGTTGAAATTGGTAAATTGGCAGTTTCTTGTACTCAATTGATAGAACAAATGGAATTCTAGCAAAATAGCTATAATTTTAGAAGACGGAAACATTGGAATTTGCCGAAAATAGGGCTCAAAGTGGGGAAATCGCCGATGCATAAATATCATCGATACTGCTAACATTGTGAAAGCATAATTCTGTTAGTTTTACATCAAATTTCATAATTTTGGTGGCGTTATTATCGGAAAAAGATTCTCTATAATTTCGTAAGAAAATAAAAAAATCCCGAAAAATTTGCGACCCTGAGAACGAGTTTGGAAGAGGGCCTTGTGACCCTCAAAGGGTTAATCACTGAAGAAGGCACCTTCTTCCCTATCGTGTTTCTTACCTTCTTTACCAAAGGGCTGGCACTAGGAACTTTCTTTGGGCCCATGGTAGCTTATTTCGCAGTCGCACTCAATAGTTTAGCACAAAAAACAATGGATTATTACAAAATGTTTCGGATAAACGCACAAAGTAATGCTCACGCGACCAGTGATAGAGCCAGACTGAGACACGTACACATGAGTGGCGGCGTCCCTGGCAGGCTTACGTATCTGATACGTATGATTTCTTACTTCTTTTGTTCCTTCCTTCCTCTCATCTCTTCCTTTCTCTTTCTTTCTTTCTTAATTCCTTCCTTCTTCCTTTCCTCCTCCCGTACTTCTTCTTTCCTTCTTTCCTCTCATCTCTTCTTTCCTTCCTTCCTTCCTCTCATCTCTTCTTTATTTCCTATCTCTTCCTTCCGTCCTTACTTTCTTTCTTTCTTCCTTCCTTCCTTCTTGTATCCTGGGTATTTCTTTCGGTCACAAACTCCTCAAAACCATGCAATTTATCTTCAGAGACACTTCCATCTGTGTTAGAGCTATCATTGAGGAAGAGAACAGTCCCAGATGCGCCAAGGAGTCAGATAATTCTTACCGCTAGGCATGCTGAACAAGGACTACTGAAATGGCGTTCCCACAATGCACCACTGGCTGCCCGATTTTTTTTATACTGCGCACACTGACCACACAGACCCATTCTCTCACATGTAGGCCTACCAGCTTTTTCCTGCTTGATTTGAGCCGCTAGAATTTTTGCGTCTTAATACGTCCAAAACATTGGCTCGTAAGACATATATATGACTGAAACAGTCAAAGGGTTAAAGAGACACCAGAAACAGAGCTCTCTGGAACAATTTTTGAGTGACAGGGGTCCAGTGACTCTCAAGCTGGTCCTAGTGGCATTAAAAACAAAGAAGGAAGTAACCCGGATAAGGACTTGTTACCTAAAGTCTTTATGGAAGGGGATTCCCCTTCCAAACAATAGTGTAACGTCATCCTCTCCCCTCCTCCCGTCTTCCATACACCAACAAGAGTCTTCAATAAAGGTAAGTGTGATGTTATTATTGTTTTATACTTGGTCTCATTGTTTTCTGTATGTAAATCTATATTTAATATAAAAATATTTTTTTTTAATATTTTTGGGTGTCTGGAACGGATTAATTGGATTTACATTATTTCTTATGGGAAAATGGTTTCGCCATTTGTGAATTTCGCCTTTCAGCAGACTCTGGAACGGATTAATTACGAAATTCAAGGGTCCACTGTATATATAAAAGTCTAATCATTGTATATTACATATCCTGTACTCTTTAATAATAATAATAATAATTTTATTGTGACATGATACAAAGATGTACATAGTTCTGGATATAAATGGGGTGTACATGCCAAAAGCCCCTAATGTGCAGAGCATTGTGGGCATTCTTAAAATTAATTAACAATATACTAAATGGTAAAAATTATAGTAGACAATATACAAAATATGTATAATTGAGTATTTAAGCAGTGAAGTTTGAACATAAGTTGAACATAATAATTTATTATTTGTAGTAATGCAATTTATTAAATCAGATCAAACAAATGAAAACAATTAATTGTATTAATGTGTATTTAGTTTTGGGTGAGTAGGTGGTTTTTTAGCAGAGTTTTGAATTGAGGTACAGGCAGGGTTTCTTTGGTAATCACAGGTAATGAATTCCAAATTTTTGGGCCTTTAACCCTTTGACTGTCGCAAGCCCCAATCCTGAGTGCTCTCCTGTTGTCGCAAAATATTCGAAAAAAAAAAAATAATTTTTTCTTATCAAAATGTTAAGATTATTTTTCTGATTGTTTTCATCCTAAAAAAATTTTTTTGGATCAATACTTACTGAGATATGGAGGCGTAAAGTTGGCAGAAAATGAGCCATGTTACCATTTTGTCCTAGGCACATGTCGATTAGACACTAGGCCTGTTGTATGTATGTGTGTGTGTGTGTTGAAACCTGAAATGTTTCGCCCCGCCGGGAATTGAACCCGGGCCCTCCGTGCGTGAAGCAAGAGCGCTAACCACCATGCCATCGGGCGTGATGGAAACAGCGGCGCATGCCGCTCACCGGTACACTTATATTTACTCCCATTCAAGGTTTCTTGTATTTTTAAATTTTTTTTTTCCAAGTAACTTATGTGGCCTGTGAGACCAAAGTAAGGTGCTGTGTACATATATACACTCGTTGTATGCAACACAATAACTGCACAAACATTATTATCATTATATTGTTTACAGAACTTGTTTACACAAACCAACAATGCAAAAATTTTTTATTACAATTGTTCTATAAATATATACACATATATAATGACTGGACACTTTCCATCAACTTCCCTTAGCACTTGAAGCTGTGTGTGTGTGTGTGTGTGGATATCTAAATTTGCGGAGT
>WNWK01033652.1:0-20997 GCA_009830355.1 Cherax destructor | reverse complement strand
CATTGATATGTATCTTCTTGTGAACCTTTTTCAGCTTTTGTTTTACACAATTTCTGTTACTATTATTACCCTGTGTTACTCGATTACTGTTATTGTTAAGATTTATGATATCAAAGCCTGAATAAATATTTTGGCCCTCATTATTTACCATTCCTAAACCCATACCTCTAACTAATCCTAGTTTAAAGCCCTAACAACATCCTCAACTGAGCTGCAGAAATCCTACTCCTTCCCTGGATAAGTGAACCCCATCCCTGGCATACATGTCATTTCGGCCATAGAAGTGGTCCCAGTTGTCACTGAATGGGACTGCAGTGGTTTGTGACTAGCAGTGAACGTTGATCAGTTAGGGTAATTAATAAAGATCAGGGACTAGCATACTTCCCAAGAGCAGAAAAGTAAAGAAAATAAAAAAAGACTAACAAAGCCGCAGGAAAAAAAATAAGATATAAGTATTAGAAATAAGTGCAGGAAGGGAGCGGGGAGAACTAAGCCTAAAGGTGTTTAAACACAGTAGGTCGTGTTGTATACTGAAGGATTGTTACTCTTATCGACACACGTAATATAGCATATAACAAATGATAAGTGTGGTAAATAAGGACTCAAACGGGTAATGAGAATAGAATAATTAAAGAGAAGAACAGAGGTGGGACATTGCAGGAGCAGCGAAGATGAGTAATCGTGAAGCCGCAGCAGCGGGATCCAGCGACACCTTTGCCAGGTGTAATGTACTAAAACCTATGTGAATGAATGGTTCAGAGAACCGACGAGTTGGTAAATTAGACACATATGCAACACTTGGATATCTTTATTAAGGAAACGTTTCGCCACACAGTGGCTTCATCAGTCCATACAAAGGAGAATCGTGAAGAACAGGAGGAGTGTGAGGTTGTCAGTCCCTCAATCTTGAATCGATGTTGTCAGTCCATCAATCTTGAATAGAATAACAGCATATGAGCAGAGGAAGCTTATATACTGTAGACAGGAGAGATGCAGCAGTTGTAGGAGGTGTCACATTTGTTCAATGTGGAAGTAGGTCGTGCCCAAGGAATAGGCAAGCGTTTCCTCAATAAAGATATCCAAGTGTTGCATATGTGTCTAATTTACCAACTAAAACCTATGTTTGTGGTAACAGGTCCATGTTGAGTGATCAGGTTCGTCCCTGCATTCGCTGGTAGCTGGGGGTCACAAACCCTGCTCTGCAGTGATTATCACGAAAGGGAGATAAACTTGGTAGGGGCAAGGAATATAGATAAACTTGGTAGGGGCAAGGAAGATAGATAACCTTGGTAGAATAGTTTTGGGTCACACACACTAGTGCGTGTGCGTGCAGGCCAAGTAGGATCATAGAACTGACAGTAATTTTAAGCATACAAAGACAGTGCGCAGTGTGAACCAAGTGATTGGGTACATATGTAGTACATTCGTGGATACATACGAAGGGCTCATAAACACACACATACAAGTACACAGGCTCACACACGTGGGTACATAAGGACTCATAAACACACATGCACATGGGAACACACACCACACACCGACACCCACGGGAGTAACAGGATCGTTTGTGCTCGCGAATCTTTAGTAGTTTTTGACCCAACAAGGCATTACCAGGATTGCCGGAAGTTGACAGTGTCAGTGAACAACCCGAGATGTGATACAGAACTGTCCCCAGTAGGAAAAAGGAGGTGAAGGCCACAGTTACATAAAATAAATTGAAATCAGTGCTACTAGAGAGAGGAAAGGCCATAGGCCTAGTGAGGTGAGGTAGTAGTGCCACATCTTAAAATCAAAATTCAATCCAGAATAAGTGCGACCCAAGCCAGGGAGTTAATGAGATAAGGATAGATGAGTTAGTGTACAGGGTATACGACGAATATAGTGATGAAGAAACAGAAGAGGAAGCAGAAGCCAAATCATGACACCAAATCGTGAAGCATTGCGCATCATGAAGCATCGTGCATGAGGGAACCAGACGACAGCTTCTGAGTAAAGTACAATAGCCTTTTTGTGGTTGCATGAGGGAGCTGAGTCTGGCCCTGAATTACTGATAGCTGAGGGTCATTACCCCTGCTCTGGAGAGCTGAATATCATACCATTAACATATCATACCATTAACACTTCTCTCTCAATTTTTCCCCTCTCCCTTCTCTCTCTCCCCCGTCTCTCTCTCTCTCTTTCCCCTCTACCTCTCCCTTCTCTCTCTCACTTTCTTTCCCCTCTACCTCTCCCTTCTCTCACTCTCTTTCCCCTCTACCTCTCCCTTCTCTCTCTCACTCTCCCTTCTCTCTCTCTCACTCTTCTCTCCCCCTTTTCCTCTCCCTTCTCTCTCCCTCTCACTCTTTCCCCTCTCCCTTTTCTCTCTCTCCCCCTAAAAAAATAAAATAAAATAAAATAATGGTAGGGACTCGAAGGACCCAGGGATCAGAGAAGAATGGTTCTGGTAAGGAAGAATGGATGGAAGAGCAGTGCAAAAGGATGGAACAAGAGTGGGAGAGAAAACTAGGAGAGCTTTCTGCAAAAATGGAGAGAGAGAGCTTTCTGTGAAATTGGAAAAGAGGTTGGAGGAGGAGAAGAAGACTTGGGAGACACAAGTCGAAGATGTGGTAGCCAGGATAAGGGCCCTAGAATACGAGGTAAACAGGCTCAAGCGGGTTACAGGAGTACTGACCAGAGAAGACTCAGCATCTGAAGCTGGTACACCCCTACTGAAGGAGGGGCCCAACGGGAAGGAAGGAGATATAACGTACACTAAGGCCCTATCAGCCTACCAAGCAGGGCCAAGGAGTGAAGGGGAAGAGCAGCTGGGTGCAGGTGGAGAGGGAGATAGGTAAAATGCAGAGGCACGACCATGCCACCAAGAGCTACAGGAAATAATAATTGAGAAAATGGCAATGTACAGACAGGAACCAGAGTCACAGAGGGAAAGACAATTGGAGGAGGAGAGGTGAAAGTCAGTATTTATTCATGGGCTCCAAAAGAGTGAGGAAAGGACACACACTGAAAGACGGCAGGCAGAAAGAAAGGAGAATAAGAAGATCATCACAGAAATAGGTGAGGAGGACACATCCAAGATTGTAAATTTTCAGAGAATAGGAGGGTACATGAAGGGAAGAAAACGACCAATCAAGCTGATTCTCAGAACAGAAACAGTGCGAAATAGAATCCTCCTAGAGAAACCACGATTGAAGGAAGCAGCAGAATACAAGTGGGTGTTCCTAGATGTAGACAGAACAAAAAACAGAATGACAGCAGCTGAAGGAGAGGACACAAAAGCAAAAGAAGCTAGGAGGAGAGACAAGGACATAATCAGCAGATGACAACCAGATCAGGGATGAGCAACAAGAGCAAGCACACACAGAACCACCCCCAGAACCCCACAACCACTCACGCTATCAGAACACAAACCACAATCCCCCACCCAACACTCCGCTATAGAATCCCGCAGTATACTGCCAGGTCACCCACCCCCACAGACCCCCAAAACACAGTGTTGGATTGGAAACTGAAGGCATGGTATACCAACGCTGACGGAACAACAAATAAGTGGGAGAAGTGGCACGAAAGAGTCAAAGAGGCATCACCGGACATCATAGCTTTCACAGAAACCAAGCTCACAGGTATGATAACAGATGCCATCTTTCTAATGGGATATCATATCCTGAGGAAAGACAGAGGGAACAGAGGGGGTTGAGGAGTGGCACTGCTGACCAAAAACTGGTGGGATTTTGATGAGCTGGAGATAGGAGACAGAGGAGAAGGAAGAGATTACATAGTAGGAACATGTCAGTCTGGAGGTCCCAAGGTGGTAATTACAGTGATGTATAACCCACCACAGAACAGCAGGAGGCCAAGGCAAGAGAATGATGAGAGTAATAGAGCAATGGTTGACACACTGGCTGAAGTGGCCAAAAGGGCTCATGCAAGCAGGGTGAAGCTCCTGATCATGGGTGACTTCAACCACAAGAAAATCGATTGGGAGAACTTGGAGCCACATGGGAGCCAAGAAACGTGGAGGGCTAAGATGATGGAGGTGGTACTGGAAAACTTTATGTACCAACACTACCAGAGAGAGAGGAGAGGATGAACCAGCGAGACTGGACCTAATGTTCATCTAGAGTAGTGCAGATATTGAGGACATCACATATGAAGGATCCCTTGGGGCCAGTGATCATGTGGTTTTAAGCTTCGAATACACAGTAGAGTTACAAGTGGAGGGGGAAGCAGGAAGGGCTGGACGAATGAAGCCAAACTACAAGAAAGGGGACTACGTGGGAATGAAGAACTTCCTGAACGGGTTTCAGTGTGACATAGAACTGGCAGGGAAGTCAGTAAACGAGATGATGGAATATGTGACAACAATATGCAAGGAAGCTGAGGAGAGGTTTGTACCCAAGGGTAACAGGAATAATGAAAAAGCCAGGATGAGCCTGTGGTTCCCCCAAAGGTGCAGGGAGGCCAAAACCAAGTGTGCTTGGGAATGGAAGAAGTATAGAAAGCAAAGGACCCAGAATAATAAGGAGAGCAGTTGTAGAGCCAGGAATGAATATGCACAGGTAAGAAGGGAGGCCAAACGACAATATGAAAATGACATAGCAGCGAAAGCCAAATCTGACCCAAAGCTGTTGTACAGCCACATCAGGAGGAAAACAACAGTAAAGGACCAGATGATCAGGCTAAGGAAGGAAGGAGGAGTGATCACAAGAAACGACCGTGAAGTATGTGAGTAACTCAACATGAGATTCAAAGAAGTGTTCACAGAGGACTCCAGAAAGACGGAGAGGTGGGGTATATCCCCAAGTGCTTGACATAATACATGCAACCGAGGAAGAAGTGAAGAGGCTGCTGAGTGAGCTAGATACCTCAAAGGCGATGGGGCCGGACAACATCTCTCTATGGGTCCTGAAAGAGGGAGCAGAGGTGCTATGTGTACAACTAACAACAATATTCAACAAATCTATCAAAACAGGGAGACTACCTGAGGTATGGAAAACAGCAAATGTAGTCCCAATTTTTAAAAAAAGGAGACAGACATAAAGCACTAAACTACAGACCAGTGTCACTGACATGTATAGTATGCAAAGTCATGCAGAAGATTATCAGGAGAAGAGTGGTGGAACACCTAGAAAGGAATGCGTTTATCATCGACGGCCAACATGGTTTCAGGGACGAGAAATCGTGTGTCACAAACCTACTGGAGTTCTATGACAAGGTGACAGCAGTAAGACAAGAGAGAGAGGGGTGGGTAGATTGCATTTTCTTGGACTGTAAGAAGGCGTTTGACACAGTTCCACACAAGAGATTAGTGCAAAAGCTGGAGGACCAGGCAGGGATAACAGAGAAGGCAATCCAGTGGATAAGGGAATACCTGTTAGGAAGACAGCAGCGAGTCATGATACGTGGTGAGGTGTCAAAGTGGGCGCCTGTGATGAGTGGGGTTCCACAGGGGTCAGTCTTAGGACCGGTGCTGTTTCTGGAATTTGTGACATGACAGAATGAATAGACTCCGAAGTGTCCCTGTTTGCAGATGATGTGAAGTTAATGAGGAGAATTCAATCAGACGAGGACCAGGCAGAACTACAAAGGGACCTGGACAGGCTGCAAGCCAGGTCCAGCAATTGACTCCTGGAGTTCAACCCTACAAAGTGCAAAGTCATGAAGATTGGGGAAGGCCAAAGAAGACAGCAGACAGAGTACAGTCTACGGGGCCAAAGACTACAAACCTCACTCAAGGAAAAAGATCTGGGGGTGAGTATAACACCGGGCACATCTCCAGAGGCACACATCAACCAAATAACAGCTGCAGCATACAGGTGTCTAGCAAACCTACGAACAGCATTCCGACATCTTAATAAGGAATCGTTCAGGACCCTGTACACTGTGTACGTTAGGCCCATATTGGAATATGCAGCACCAGTTTGGAACCCACACCTAACCAAGCACATAAAGAAAGTATAGAAAGTGTAAAGGTTTGCAACAAGACTAGTCCCAGAGATAAGGGGTATTTCCTACGAGGAGAGGTTAAGGAAAATCGACCTGATGGCACTGGAGGACAGGGGAGATAAGGGACACATGATAATGACATATAAAATACTGAGAGGAATTGACAAGGTGGATAGAGATAGAATGTTCCAGAGATGGGACATAGCAACCAGGGGACACAGTTGGAAGTTGAAGACTTCCAACTGTGGAAGTCTTCAACTTCCAGAGTGTTCAGGAAGTGGAATAGTTTGGGAAGTGATGTAGTGGAGGCAGGATCCATTCATAGCTTTAAGAAGAGGTATGATAAAGCTCATGGCGCAGGGAGAGTGACCCAGTAGCGGCCAGTGAAGAGGCGGGGCCAGGAGCTATGAATCGACCCCTGCAACCACAACTAGGTGAGTACAACTAGGTGAGTACATACACACACACACACATTCACCACATACACTCACACACCACATACACACACACACGCACACACACGGGTGGCGGGAGTAACAGCGTCTCTCAGTGCTCACGGGTTTCAGAGTCTTTCTGGCCTATCAAAGGATATTGAAGGGATTTTTGAAAGTGTTAGGTGTCAGTGAACAAGTGGAGAAGTGAAACACAAGCCAACAAAATCAGAAAAGGGAGGCGAGGGTTACAGTTTACGAAAAACCTTTTGAATGTGAAATCAGTGCCAGCAGTTGGAGGCCTAGTGCCGGGCGGGTTGCCACAAGCCAGCATTCCTGCAAATTCAAAAATAATAAGTGTGACTCAAATCAGAGAGTTAAGTGCAAGTCAAGGAAAGACGAGTTAGTGCTTAATAGAAAGCCATAAAGTAAGGGGAATTAACTAACAAACAGTTAGTCTTGGGATGTCTGAGGTTTTCTCGAAATAAGTGTGTTCATAATAAAAGCCTAAAGTGTCCAACTGTACATCTTGTGTATACTGAAGGATTATTGCTCATATAGCTATACACAACATAGCATATAACAAGTGATATAGCATATAACAAGTGATAAGTGTGGTGAATAAGCCATAAAACGGGTAATGAGAAGTGAATAACTGAAGAGAAGAACTGAAGTGGAACCAGGGAGAAGGAGAGTCATCGTACATCTGCCAGTCAGGATGGACACCTCACAGCTGCCAGCGTAACGTGACGTACTATACCTAATTTGTGGTTGTGGATGCATGTTGAGTGATCAGTTTTGGCCCTAAATCACTGGAAGCTGGGGGTCAAATCCCTGCTCTGGAGTAATTATCATACATACAGCTCCTAGCATTTAGAAGGCAGCAATCTTGGTGGGTGAGGACAGATAACATTGGTAGAGGGTGCCAGTAAGGGAGGCCCAGTAGGATAATTCAACTGACAGTTAGGCCTACAGGATACGTCCTACAGGAACCTGACCACTACCTCCCTACCCCAGCCTACAGGGCCCTGACCCCTACCCCCCTCCCCCGGCCAACAGGAACCAGACCACTACCCCTCTTCCCTGCTCCCCCACTCCCCTCTCTCTTGGTATCTCTCCCCTCTCTCTATCTCCCTCGTTCCATCTCCATCTTCTCTCTCTCTTGCTATCTCTTTCTCCCTCTTTCTACCTCCATCTCTCTCTATCTCCCTCTTGCTATCTCTTTCTCTCTCTTTCTATCTCCATCTCTCTCTATCTCCCTCTTTCTATCTTCTACCACCCTTCTCGCCCTCCTCCCCCCTCGCTCTCTCTCTCTTACAATCTCATTCTCACACTCACACACACACACTCCCTCACATTCAACCTCTCACACTCACACTATCTCACACATTCTCTTCCTGTCTCCACTTTCCCGTCTTTCACCTTCCTTCTATTCCCACAAACCATCTTCACACTCCTTCCCTCTCCCTGCATTTTCCCTTCCCCCTCCCCACTTGTACCCCCTAACCATCCCACACACACGCACATACACACACACACAATACATACACATAGCAGCATACGTAGAGAACCCAGGACTTGGAGGGACTTATATTATTGCTAAACTAAGGTAGGCTACACTGAACACCAGGCACGCACACACACACACACACTAACTAACACACACACACACGCACGCACACACACACATGCACACACATACATACAACAGGCCTAGTGTCAATTGACATGTGCCTAGGACAAAATGGTAACTAACTCACACACACGCACATACACGCATATGCACACACTGTCTCCCTCCCTCCCCCTCTCTTACTCCCGCTCTCTCTCTCCCTCCCCTCTCTCTCCTCCCTCTCCTCTCCCTCCCCTCTCTCCCTCCTCTCTCTCCTCTCCTCTCTCTCTCTCTCTCTCTCTCTCTCTCTCTCTCTCTCTCTCTCTCCCTCCCTCCCTCCTCTATCGCTCCCTTCTCCGCTTGATCCGCCCCCTACCACACTACCTCCGAGCTATACCCCTTCTTCTCGCCCCTCCTATCTATCCCTCTATCCACTCCCTCCTCTTATCCCTCTCCTCTCTCCCTCCTTCTAACACTCTCACTACATCCATAAGGGCACATCGTGGGAATATGGGCGGCTCAGGGAGAAGGATGCCAACAAGGGGTACGACGGTTGCTCCGGGAGGCCACAGTGGGAGGAGGAACTCAATAAAAGGGAGAAGGAATGGAGAGGAGGATATTGATGATCAGCGAGGGAATGAAGAGAAGGATAGCTGAGGAGAGCAGAAAATGGGAAATGCAAGTCAAAAAAGCAGAAGACAAGATCCAGATCTTAGAAGTGAAGCTGCAGAGACTGACGCAGAGTAGAGACGCAAGTACCTGTTCAGAAACGGTGCTTGGAGGGGGTACATCAGATACAGTCAAAGGGAATGTGGAGAAAAGAGAAGAACTCTGAATGCTCAGGCACTGTCAGACACACGTGGGGCCCGAGCAAGAGGAGCAGGATAAAAACACCAGTCAAAGGAATGAGGAGAAAAAAGAACTCTTGTATGCACAGGACTGTCAGACACACGTGAGGCATCTGACACAGTCAATGGAATGAGGAGAAAAAGAACTCTTGTATGCACAGGACTGTCAGACACAGCGTGAGGCATCTGACACAGTCAAAGGGAATGAGGAGAAAAAGAACTCTTGTATGTACAGGCACTGTCAGACACACGTGAGGCATCTGACACAGTCAATGGGAATGCGGAGAAAAAAAACTCTTGTATGCTCAGGCACTGTCAGACACAAGTGGGGCCCGAAGAAGATGAGTAGGATACTAACACTGAATGAGAGGGATATAGAAAAAGCAGCCAGGGACAAGAAGGGCACCAAAGAAGCAACGAATGAGGGCACAGAAACAACACATGAGAGGGTAGACAAAGCAGCAGACACACTAAATGCAGAGACCCCAACAATATACAGCAGTGGACAGGGGCAAATGAGTAGGCTGACACACAGAGGAACACAGGGGATACAACCATGGCAGAACCGGTAGATGCTAATGCATCTCTGACATGCAAAGGGAGACACAGTGGGAGGAGGAAAGGGAGAAGTCGATCTTTATCTATGGCCTTAAGGAAGTCGAAAGGGTCACCTATGACAGAAGAAAACAGGAGGAGAAAGAAAGGATTAAAGGTATCATGCTAGCAACAGGGGAGACACGTCCCAGGTGACAAATTTTTGGAGAATCGGTGGTACACAAGGGGAAGAAATCAGCCCTCAAAGTAATCTTCACTGCAGAATCAGCCCGTACCATGATCCTACAAGAGAAAGCACAGCTGAGGGCGACTCAGGAGCACCAGGATGTATACCTAGATCGGACAGAACGCAGGAAGAAAGGGAGGCCCAAAAGGAGAGGATAAGAAAGCGAAGAGAGGAGAGAAAGGAGGAGACAGTGAGGTACAGAGGACACCAGGCCCAAGCAGAAGGACAAACACACCCACCGGAAGCAATCATTAGGGCCTCAAATCACAGCAACCCAATGGCAACCATATATTTTAACATCACACACACACATCATTTCCCTGTCCCCACCCAAGCAACCCAAAACCCACCATCACAACTAGACCACCCCATCACAAACCCCACCCCATTGGCCCACACTCCAACCATACAACCCCCCCACCCATGCAACATCCTTCTATGGTAACCCTGCCCACAAACCCCCAACCCACCAAGATCCCCCCAGGGACACAGTACTGGAAACGAGGTTGAAGGTTTGGTACACAAATGCGGATGGAATCACAAATAAGTATGAAGAGGGAATGAAAGAATAGGTCAGATGTCCCCAGACATCATAGCAGTTACAGAAACTAAACTAAATGAGACAATAACAGATACAATCTTCCCACAGGGATATCAGATCCTGAGGAAAGATAGAAGGAGCAGAAGGGGAGGCGGGGTTGCACTGCTCATAAGGAACCATTGGAGATTCGAGGAAATGGAAGGAATGGAGGTGTGTAGAGAAAGGGACTCTATAGTAGGTACCATCCAGTCTGGGGAGCACAAGATAGTCACTGGAGGATGTATAACCACCACAGAACTGTAGGAGGCCAGGAGAGGAGTATGACGAGAACAACAGAGCAATGGTGGACACTCCTGGCAGAGGTGGCAAGAAAAGCGCACATGAGCAGAGCAAAATTACTGGTCATGGGCGATTTCAACCACAGGAGATCGACTGGGAGAACCAAGAACCACGTGGGGGTCCAGAAACTTGGAGAGCCAAGATGATGGACGAGGTACTGGAAAACCCGATGCACCAACATGTCAAGGACTCGACCAGAGATCGAGGAGAGGATGAACCAGCAAGGCTGGACCTTGTATTCACACTGAATAGCTCAGATATCGAGGACATAACACACGAGAGCCCTGGGAGCCAGCGACCATATGGTGCTGAGTTTTGAGTACATTGTAGAGCTACAGGTGGAGAGGGAGAACGATGCTGAAAGAGACATACCAGACTTTAAAGAGGGGATTACACAGGTATGAGGAATTTCCTGCAGTAGGTTCTGTGGGAAAGGGAAATTTAAGGACAGTCAGTAAATGAAATGATGGAATACGAGCGACAAAGTGCAAGGAGGCAGAGGAACGGTTTATACCCAAAGGAAAAGATTAAATGGGAAGACCAGAAAGAGCCCCTGGTTTACCCAAAGGTGCAGGGAGGCGAAGACTTGGAGTGTCAGAGAATGGAAAAGGTACAGAAGGCAAAGAACCCAGGTAAACAAGGAGATTAGTCAAAGAGCTAGAAATGAGTATGCACAGGTACGGAGGGAGGCCCAGAAACAGTACGAAATGACATAGCATCGAAAGTCAAGTCTGACCGGAAACTGATGTACAGTCACATCAGAAGGAAGACAACAGTCAAGGACCAGGTGATAAGGCTGAGGAGAGAGGATGGGGAACTCACAAGTAATGATCAAGAGGTATGTGAGGAGCTCAACTCAAGGTTTAGGAAGTATTCACAGTGGAGGCAGGAAGGCAGCTGGGTAGACAGGATGGGGCATCACCAACAAGGGATGAATCTGCTGGAGGGCATACACACAACTGAGGGGAGGTAAAGCAGATACCAGTGACCTTGATACCTCAAAGGCGATGGGCCCGGACAATATCTCCCGTGGGTCCTTCGGGAAGGAGCTGAGGTTCTGAGTGTGCCACTTACCATAATATTCAACACATCCCTGAAACTGGGCAGCTACCTGAGATAGGGAAAAAAGGCCAATGTATCCTCATCTTTAAAAAAAGGAGACAGAAAAGAGGCACTAAACTATAGACCGGTGTCACTTATCGGGAAAAGAATGTTGGAGCATCTGAGCAGAACAGGATAATCAATGCCAGACACACGGATTCAGGGAAGGCAAATCCTGTTAACAAACCTACTGGAGTTCTATGATAAAGTAACAGAGATAAGGCAAGAGAGAGAAGGGTTGGTTGACTGCATTTTCCTGGACTGCAGGAAGGCCTTCGACACAGTTCCTCATATGAAATTAGTAAAGAAGTTGGAAGACCAAGCGTGTATAACAGGAAGGGCACTGGAATGGATCAGGGATATCTCACGGGGAGGCAACAACGGGTCATGGTGCCGATGAGGTATCACGTGGGCGCTGTGAGCGGTGTACCGCATGGGTAAGTCCTAGGACCAGTGCTATTCTTGGTATATATGAATGACATGACGGATGGGATAGACTCAGAAGTGTCTCTGTTCGCAGATGATGTGAAATTAATGAGGATAATCACATCGGATGAAGACCAAGCAGGACTTCAAAGAGACCTGGACAAGCTTGACATCTGGTCTAGCAACTGGCTTCTCGAATTTAACCCCACCAAATGCAAAGTCATGAGGATCGGAGAAGGGCAAAGAAGACCGCTTACAGAGTACAGGCTAGGTGGACAAAGACTACAAATTCATCAAAGGAGAAAGACCTTGGGGTGAGTATAATGCCAAGCACATCTCCGGAAACACACATCAACCAGATAACTGCGGCAGCATATGGGCGACTGGCAAACCTAAGATTAGCGTTCCGTTACCTTAACAAGGAATCGTTCAAGACACTGTACACCGTGTACGTCAGGCCCATACTAGAGTATGCAGCACCAGTCGGGAACCCACACCTGGTCAAGCACGTCAAGAAATTAGAGAAAGTGCAAAGGTTTGCGACAAGGCTAGTTCCAAAACTCAGGGAATGCCATATGAAGAAAGGTTGAGGGAAATAGGACTAACAACACTGGAGAAGAGAAGGGTTAGAGGAGACATGATAACGACATACAAAATATTGCGAGGAATCGACAAGGTAGATAGTGACAGGATGTTCCAGAGGGGAACACAGAAACAAGGGGACACAACTGGAAGCTGAAGACTCAGATGAGTCAAAGGGATGTTAGGAAGCATTTCTTCAGCCATAGAGTAGTTAGGAAGTGGAATAGTCTAGCAAACGATATAGTGGAGGCGGGAACCATACATAGTTTTAAGATAAGGTATGATAAAGCTCATGAAGCAGGGAGACAGAGACCCAGTAGCGGACAGCGAAGAGGCGGGGCCAGGAGCTGAGTCTCGATCCCTGCAACCACAATTAGTGAGTACACGCACACACACACACACACCCACACACACACGCACACACACACACGCACACACGCACACACACACACACAACGCGCACGCACACACACGCAGGTGTTTCTTGCAAATTCTCGTGACCAGAATGAAAGTAAAGATTACAGGAGTCAAAATTACCTTGACACGCTACCCAATTTCTTTACCTATTAATCCCATTGAAGGTTCCTTCCTGTGCCCATTTCAACCCTATTTTGGTATCTATTTTTTCCCATTTAGTCCCCATTTTCAGGGGGATTTTGTCTAATTTCAATAACTATTTTGGTATCTATTTTGTCCAGTTCCAACCCCCATTTTAATCCCTATTTTGGGTCTATTATCACCATTTCAATCCCTATTTTGTCCATTAATTGCCCCTATTTCCACTCTCTCTGCTGGTTCTTTTATCCTCATTAACATATTTACAACCAATTTTGCCAACCGAGCGAAATTTCTCCCAATTTCAATTCTTTGCAAAAGTTTCCAATTTCAACCGAAATCTATATATTTTTTCAAATTTTTCCCACCCTATTTTTGTCCCATTTAAACATTTTTTCAACCAATTTCGCTTAAATAAATGCTTATTCCAAGCCTATTTTCATTCCTATTTTTCAATTATTTCTTCAAACGTATTTACCTCCCATTTCAATCCTACACTGCATTTTTATCTCCCAATTTCGACCCTATTTTACTCCCAGTAATAGGGCCTGAATTTTTGCCTATTTCTATACATTCCTTATTTTTGTCATGCATTTTTTTGGCCCTATCGTCTTACCTATTAATCTATTTTCTTCCCTATTTGTTTGCCTATTTCGTTCGCTATTCTTACCTACTTTTTTTTCTATTTTTTGCCTATTGATTTGAGAGAGAGAGAGAGAGAGAGAGAGAGAGAGAGAGAGAGAGAGAGAGAGAGAGAGAGAGAGAGAGAGAGAGAGAGAGAGAGAGAGAGAGAGAGAGGGGAGAGAAACAACATATAACCAACATCTACAGTTATAAAGATCAAACTATCTAACCAATTAGGAATCAACGACTCTTTTCTCCCTCTTCTCTATCATCTGAAACTCATCAAAATTTATTCAGGAAGGCAAAATACAAAAGGCGTTCCCCCTGGGTGGCCACACTCTGGCTCTGAAACCTCAAAATTCCATCCCAGAAGTCTCTGGTGCTTTCAGGCTTCCTAGAACTCATTCCCTTGATGAAACCCTGTAAGGGTTTCCTGTGGGCCAAGGGTACTGGATCCTAGATTAGCCAAGTGGGTACTGGGTGGTTAAGTCTGTATACTTGCTAAAATTTCGGTCGTTTCCTATGATCAGCTGCACCCTCATCCCTGCTCACCACCTGTCAAGAATCCTTATTACCCAAAACAGTGATTAATGTAAACTACCAGGGTATATAATAATAATAATAATAATAATAATAATAATAATAATAATAATAATAATAATATTTTTATTTGATGCAAGTTACAAGATACATAGTTATTGGTAGTTACAATTATAAAACTGTAATGCAAGGAGAGCCACTGGCATGCCATGGCATTAGGGCAGCTTATTCTAAAGACTTATTCACTAAGTACTTAATACTAGAGAAATTGATTGAGTTTATTCTAGTTATATATTATTTCAAATTACAATATGATTATACATACTATTAAAAAGACAATACTAGAGAAATTGGTTGAGTTTATTCTAGTTGTATATTTTATTTCAAGTTACAATATGTTGATGTTATACTAGTATAATAACAATACTAAAAATTATTGTGTTTCTTCTAGTTATATATTTTATTTCAAATTAAGAAAATGATGATACTATAATATTTTAAATGACAATATGATGATATGAAATTGCAACAAGTGTTAAGGAGGATGACAATATAAAACTGAGATTATCCTAAGTAAAATAACATTGGGTTTGAAAGTTTGTTACAGTATGAGTATTTAGTATAGGGTGAGTAGGGACTTTGAGAAGAGTCTTGAATTGATTTTCCGACAAGGTTAACTTAATATTTACTGTAATGAATTCCAGATTCTGGGCCCTTTTATGTGCATAGAATTTTTAATTGGTTAGTATGGACTCGGGGTATGTCAAATAGTGATCTGTGTCTTGTGTCATGGTCGTGGGACCTATTAAAGTTGTTGAGGAGAATTTTGAGCGGAGGGTTGATATTAGCATTTAGAGTTTTATGTATGTAGTAGGCACATGAATAGGTATGAATGTTTTTTTACGGTGAGTAGTTTTAAAGTTTTGAATATAGGTGGAGTATGCTGTCTAGAGTGGGAATTTGTTATCATCCTGACTGCAGCCTTTTGCTGGGTTATGAGTGGTCTAAGGTGATTTAATGTTGTTGAGCCCCATGCACAGATTCCATAGGTGAGATAAGGGTAGATAAGTGAATGATATAGTGGAATGAGAGCTGGTTGCGGCACATAATAGCGTATTTTTGATAATATACCTACTGTCCTTGAGATTTTCTTGGAAATTTGTTGTATGTGTGTTTGGAATTTAAGGCTACTGTCAAGGTGGATTCCTAGGAATTTTCCCTCTGTGAGCCTTGTGATGGGTGTACCATTGAGCGTTATGTTAAGTGGAACATTTGTGGATTTGTTTCCAAACTGAATGAAGTAGGTCTTGTCAGTATTGAGAGTAAGCTTATTTGTCTTCATCCATGTTGATATTTTCTGTAATTCGGCATTAACAGTGTTGGCCAGTATAACTGGATTTGGGTGAGAGACGACATATGTTGTGTCATCTGCAAATAATATGGGTTTGAGTAGTTGTGATGCATTCGGTAGGTCGTTTATGTAAATGAGGGACTCCGACTGTAATTTGTTGTGTGGAAGAGTTCTCTCCATTTGTGTACACGTATTGGCTTCTGTTGCTAAGGTATGACTTTAGGTAGTTGAGTGGGTGCCCCGTAATACCATAGTGTGCTAATTTTGTGAGCAATAAATCATGGTCGACTGTATCAAATGCTTTGCGTAGGTCTATGAAGATTCCAAGCGGGACTTTTTTCTTCTCAAGTGCGGTGTATATTAACTCTAACATGTGTGTTATAGCATCGTTTGTGTTCTTGTTAGTCCTGAATCCAAATTGACAGGGGTTGAGTACATTGTGTGAGACGAGGTAGGAATAGATCTGTCTATGAATTAATTTTTCGAAGATTTTAGAAAGAAGTGGTAAATTTGAGATTGGTCTATAATTATTCAAGTCAGTTTGGTCACCTCCTTTGTGGATCGGGGTGACCCTAGCTATTTTAAGAATTGATGGGAAGGTAGAAGATTCAATAAATTTATTGAATAATGCTGCTGTAATTGGTGACAGTACACTGAGATATACAGGAGTCTGGGTATATACACTGAGATATACACCTCTCAGTGTATATACACTGAGAATTACACCTCTCAGTGTATATACACAGAGATATACACCTCTCAGTGTATATACACTAAGATATACACCTCTCAGTGTATATACACTGAGAAATACACCTCTCAGAGTATATACAGAGATATACACCTCCAGTGTATATACACTGAGAAATGCAATTCTCAGTGTGTATACACAGAGACATACACCTCTCAAATATATATATATATATATATATATATATATATATATATATATATATATATATATATATATATATATATATTTATTTATTTTGTTAACACATCGACCGATTCCCACCAAGGCAGGGTGGCCCAAAAGAAAACTTTCATCATTATATATATATATATATATATATATATATATATATATATATATATATATATATATACAGTAGACCATTGTTCAACACTGTAGTTACGTTCCTGAAAATGCTGTGTTAGGTAAAATCGTGTTAGACAAACTGAAGAACTTATGGGAAAAATAGGTTACGTTCCTAAGAGCCCCAAAAAAGCCAAACAACTTTTTTTTAGACCTCCAGATCTTACAAAAATAAAAGGAATATATAATTGTAGTTCATTATCGTGGTGTATTATGTTGTTTTTACTGCTTATGATTACAAATGTAACAGAAATAATAGTATTTCTTATCTTAAATTGTGGGTGCTGGTGTTTGTGGATGATTGTGAAGAGAGTGGAGAGTTATGCTGTGCTGAGGTGGAGGGTAAAGGTTCTGGTACTGAAGTCGATGGTTGTACTTGAGTTTGCATAAATTCTGTAATGGATTTCTGTTTTATTTTACCCTGCAGTAGATTATACAGCTGACGGTAAGGCATCAGCTCCTCTAGACACAGTTTCAGGATCCACCTCAGTGAAAAAGTCTAACTTAAAGTCATTCAGTAAGTCAGTCAAGTCATTCAGTCAGTCAGTCAAGTCATTCAGTCAGTCAGTAAGTCAGTCAAGCCAGTAAGTTATTCAGTCAAGTCAGTAAGTTATTCAGTTAAGTCAGTAAGATGATCATTCAGTCGAGTCAGTAAGTCATTCAGTCAAGTCAGTAAGTTATTCAGTCAAGTCAGTAAGTTATTAAATCAAATCAGTAAGTTATTCAGTCAAGTCAGTAAGTCATTCAGTCCAGTCAGTCAGTCAGTCAAGTCAGTAAGTTATTCAGTCAAGTTAGTAAGTCATTCAGTCAAGTCAGTAAGTCATTCAGTCAAGTCAGTAAGTCATTCAGTCAAGTCAGTAAGTTAGTAAGTTATTCAGTCAAGTCAGTAAGTCATTCAGTCAAGTCAGTAAGTCAGTCAAGTCAGTAAGTTATTCAGTCAAGTCAGTAAGTCAGTCAGTCAAGTCAGTAAGTCATTCAGTCAAGTCAGGAAGTTATTCAGTCAAATCAGTAAGTCATTCAGTCAAGTCAGTAAGTCAGTCAAGTCAGTAAGTTATTCAGTCAAGTCAGTAAGTCATTCAGTCAAGTCAGTAAGTTAATCAAGTCAGTAAGTTATTCAGTCAAGTCAGTAAGTCATTCAGTCAAGTCAGTAAGTTAATCAAGTCAGTAAGTTATTCAGTCAAGTCAGTAAGTCATTCAGTCAAGTCAGTAAGTTAATCAAGTCAGTCAGTCAGTAAGTTATTCAGTCATATCAGTAAGTCATTCAGTCAAGTCAGTAAGTTAATTCAGGATGGCAGTGGGGTGGGGATGGCGGTAGGTCTCCCCCGGTGACTCAATGGTGTAACCAGGCAACCGCGCGCTCAAAATGTTTTCCCTTCCACAACCGTATTAAATTAATTTTATGACATGTTAAATGAAAATATGCCACAATTCTTCAATCGTGCTATAACCAAAACGTGCAAGACAAAACTGTGTTAAATGACGGTCTACTATATATGTGTGTATATATATATATATATATATATATATATATATATATATATATATATATATATATATATATATATATATATATATATATATATATATATATATATATAAAAACAGGGTGTTTTAAAATGATGGACAAATTTTCAAAGCAAACATGCTTTGAAAATGGGTCCATATATGCAACATATATGTGTACAGTTGTTCAGGTTAAGTAATATTGAATTAGGAGTAACTATGATAAGTGTATATTAAGGAAAATCAAGAAGAGTGACACCATTAGGGCTTAAAGGACGATGTTATTTACTTTGAATAATAGCCTTTGAGGGCCTCCGTGTAGCTTGCATACACATACTTACACAGACATACACACACACACATACATAGTAATGTAGTGGAGGCAGGAACCATACATAGTTTTAAGAAGAGGTATGATAAAGCTCATGGAGCAGGGAGAGAGAGGACCTAGTAGCGACCAGTGAAGAGGCAGGGCCAGAAACAATGACTCGACCCCTGCAACCACAAATAGATGAGTACATTCAACACACACACACAAACACATAACACACACACACACACCACACACACACACACATGCACACACACACACCACACACACACACAAACACATAACACACACACACACAGCACACACACACACACACACACACACACACACACACACACACACACACACACACCACACACACACGCACACACACACACACACACACACACACACACACACACACACACACACACCACACACACACACATGCACACACACACACACATACACAAATCCTTTGAAAGACTAAATTTATTGACGCGATTTGGATTCTCCAGCGTGAGTAATGTATGGTAGAGTAAAGTATGGTAGAGTGTAGTAAAGTATGGTAGAGTGTAGTAAAGTATGGTAGAGTGTAGTAAAGTATGGTAGAGTGAGAGAGTATACATGGTAAAATGTATGGTAGAGTTATTATTGAGAGAATTAAGAGCAAGATGGAGAACAGGACAGCAGATGAACAGGGAGGCTTTAGATAGGGTAGGGGGTGTGTAGACCAAGTGTTTACGGTGAAACATATAGGTGAACAGTATTTAGATAAGGGGACAAAGGTTTTTGTTGCATTTATGGATTTGCAAAAGGCGTATGACAGGGTGGATAGGGGGACAATGTGGCAGATGTGGCAGGTGTATGGAATAGGAGGTAGGTTACTGGAAGCAGTGAAAAGTCTTTATGAGGATAGTGAGGCTCATTACGAGGATAGTGAGGCTCCTTACGAGGATAGTGAGGCTCATTATGAGGATAGCAAGGCTTGTTACGAGGATAATGAGGCTTGTTACGAGGATAGCGATGCTCGTTACGAGGATAGTGAGGCTTGTTACGAGGATAGTGAGGCTTGTTATGAGGATAGGGAGGCTCGTTACAAGGATAGTGAGGCTCGTTACGAGGATAGTGAGGCTTGTTACGATTATATTGAGGCTTGTTAACGAGGATAGTGAGGCTTGTTACAAGAGTATACGGGAGTAGGCCTGTACACGCGTCCGTCTTGTTCCGTGTTTTTTCATGTTTTTCGCAGTCTCCTCTACGTGCTAGAACCTTAAAACTGTGCCAGTGATCTTATAAGGTACATCCCTCCAGTGCTCGCAACAAACCAGGCAGAAAACAGTTATACAGAGTCAAAAACAAGAGAATTAGTGTGCCAGAACATAGTGCCATAAAGCCAGAGGGGAACTTAAGTGCCGTGTGAAATAACAAAACAGAACGTTTATTTGTCAGAGGAAGGAAAGTCTCCCTGAAAATAGGGTGAAGATAGATCTGTATAGTGAATATATCAGTGGTGCCGTAGTATACAGATAAGTTAATAGATGTTAAAGTGAAAACAAAGGCGGAAGTGTAGGCCTAACGAGTTTCGTGTTTGAAATCAGTTGCCAGCGGCCACCGGGTCCTTACCACGCAAGTCCGTGATTGATAATTTTAAACTGTTAGTATACCTGACCAAAATCTAGTGATTACATTGATATAAAAATCTATGAAATACGAAAAGGGGCCCAATCCTGAGGAAATACGTAATTTGTCCAGCTGGAAAATACGATAAACAGTGTCGAGTTGTGAGTTGTCAGTGAACGATTTCACTAACATAAGTCCGTATATCTTCCAGTTATCATAGAAAAAACAGCAGTGTTGTGGTGTAGGAAAAAAACAACAACTAAACCCAGTAGAGTGAACCATAAGTGCACGGAAACCCAGGTGTTAAAGCGGGGTGAGGTTTACCAGGGTGCCAGAAGTAAACAGGGTGCCAGAGGTAAACCAGGGTGCCAGAGGTACGGCCGCTACAGTAGGAGCTGCCAGAAGGACCGGTTTTTATCTCCAACACGCAAGTTATACTTTGTACCATACCGATCATTATTACTCTGTTTAATCATCTTCCAGTGATCTGTCTCCGTAACTCAGACAACCCTACAGGATTCATTAAATAAGTGACACTGGATCTCGTCAGATCCAAGAAATAAGGGAACCATTGACTGGATTCAAAACTGGTATCCGAGTCCGGATTCAATAAGCGGACGGAGTTTTAGGGGACCTTATCAAACACCCAAACAATAACAGTAAGAATAACTTTTACGAAGTAAGATTGTCCAAACACTTACACCTGCAAATAAAATAGATATGATACAAATAGACGGATCACCACTTCAGGAAACCTATTAGTAGAATATACAGTAAAGCAACCAACAAAA
>WNWK01033651.1:0-20997 GCA_009830355.1 Cherax destructor | reverse complement strand
TCTAGAAACTCTACCCAAACAGATTCTGTTAATGATCCATCTATTTTTAGGCCTATTTTTATGCAGCAATTTATATTTTCTGTACATACAATGCAACTCCACCCCCTTTCCATTATATCTATCTACATGGAACAACTTAAACCCCTGAATATGACACTCAGCAATCATATCCCGACTCTTGGTATTATACCATGTTTCAGTTATTGCAATGACATCAAAGTTCCCACAATGCTACCAAACGTAATTCTTAATTTTATTTCTGGCGCTTCGACAAAGTTAGTATAAAATACATTGATATGTATCTTCTTGTGAACCTTTTTCAGCTTTTTTTTACAATTTCTGTTACTATCATTACCCTGTGTCACTCGATTACTGTTATTGTTATGATTTATGATATCAAAGCCTGAATCAATATTTTGGCCCTCATTATTTACCATTCTAAACCCATACCTCTAACTAATCCTAGTTTAAAGCCCTAACAACATCCTCAACTGAACGGCGGTTTACTCACGGTGTTTGGGCGGATCGCCCACGAGTCACCGGGTGAATGATAAATCTGCCTAAAGCAAATTATGCTTTCCTAACTGCGCATATGGATTTGTGTGAAATTTCATAAGCACGTCTCCAAGCTTCTCAGTTAGTGAGGGTCCGGTCATCAGACAGTCATTAAGGCTTGCTACATCTTTATTTGCACGTGCGCTGCAATTGTATACAACACATAGTGGAATGCTTTCAGAATTTTTCCTGACTCCGTATTGCGGTAGAAAATGAGCATCTGTCTTTAACTTATCTTCGACTATTTCCTCAATGAATTTATTGTTTAACTGTTCTTGTATGATATTATCATAGACAGTCAGCAGTTTTGATTCTTCCTGAGTCAGGGTATTTGTGCTTCATTTGTCCGAAAGCCATGATAATTGCTAGGTAGATGTGGTGGATTTAATTTCATGGAAAACCAACCCAATACTGTCCATCTTCATAACAAAAAGGCACACTACCGTGACTGGAACAATACACACACAACCCGCACATAAAAAAGGGAGGAGCTTACGACGACGTTTCGGCCCGACTTGGACCTTTTTACAAAGTCACACTAACAAAAGAGACGGAGGAAGGGGTATTTATAGGCAGGCAGACAGGGGAGGGTACAAGAGAGTGGGGTAATAATGGAGTAAGTAGTGGAAGTGGTAGTAGTAGTAATAGTAGTAGTGGAGACAGTCATATACTAGGAGAGGAGCACTGCAATGAGGCTAGCGGCCGGCAAGGGTGGGACGAGAACACAGAGGGAGGAAAGGCGAATAAAATGAAGGACAAATACAAGGCAAAAGAAAAGAAAGAAAGGAAAACCCATAGGAGAAAAACTACTTACTCCATTATTACCCCACTCTCTTGTACCCTCCCCTGTCTGCCTCCCTATAAATACCCCTTCCTTCGTCTCTGTGTGTTAGTGTGACTTTGTAAATGGTCCAAGTCGGGCCGAAACGTCGTCGTAAGCTCCTCCCTTTTATATGTGCGGGTTGTGTGTGTATTGTCCATCTTCATATTTAACAGTGTCCAAATATTGGTTATAAGTCTCAGACTCCTGTGGGCTTGGTTTATTTACATCAATACCTATCGCATCTAAATCCCACAACTTATCAACTGGTTCATTCATTTTTTTCAGTAATGATAATTTTTGCTGTGGTACATGATCAGCAGTTATTCTTGTAACTAGTACATTTTCCACTGAATCAATATCAGCTTCTTTCCTGCTTTGAGAGGGAATTGGTCCACATATGATATGGCCCCCAGCTGTTTTCAGCAAGTGAACATCATGTTTACTTACTATATTTTCCACAAAACAGTGATAGTAATCACTTCCAATGATTAAATCAATTGGACTAATTGTGTCCGTCTGTATGTCAGAACAGGCTAACTTGACCTTGGCCGCCTTCAGTGCTGCAACTGTATCTCTTAATCCCCGGATATGCACTGACTTAGGCAAATCATCGACTACCACAGCTTCTATGTCTTTTCCTGTTTCCTAGACCAACAGTGAATCTGGCTAGGTCATATTTCTGCTTACCAGAACTTTGGAAAAATCCAGCTATTTCTAACTGTATTTTGGCATGGGGTTACTTATTCAGTTTTTGCAACACTGTTTGTCTTATGAAAGACCTTTGTGAGCCTTGATCAAATAATGTTAGTACATTGGTTTTGTGTAATTTATTAGATAACTCTACTCGAGCTATTGGGTGAGCAGTCGATTTTGACTAATCTCTCACATTTAATGCTGCTGTTTGTTGACTTCCTGACTCTGTGGAAGTCGTTTTGTTCAACATTAATGCTTGGGCATAATGCGTGTGATGCTTTCCCCTTTTGCATTTAAAACACTTCTTCAGTGAGCATTTACCTCCCTTGTGTTTACCTAAACATTTAGTGCACCTTTCCAGCTATTGAGCACGTTGTTTCTGTGCCTCCTTTGTTGTGTATTGAATGCAATACTGTGCCCAATGTGTTTCATCACAAAGTACACATTTTGGAGTACGTTTATGTGTGACAGTCTGTTTACTGTCTGTTGTGTTCACAGCTTGATAAGTGCCTACATGGGATTTCCCATTATGTGGTTTACTGAGTTGAGGGTTTATTATCCACAACAGGATTGGTGGATTTCTCATCTTGTCTCGTTGCTTAGCATGCATGAGACCATTGTTTGTAAACCATTGCTAATTTCTTCACAAGTGAAATAGCGTTTATTGAACATAATATTTAAACGTTCAATGGTTTGTGTTGACAGTTTATCTTGTACAATACCACTGATAAACCAATCACATTGCCTTAGGTCATATTTAACTTCTAGAGTTCTGAGACTATTGTCTAATGTGATCCTTAATGACTGTAAGTCTGAAAGACTGCATGTCTAACTCTGGCTTTGTGTCAGCATCAAGGTATTTATCTGCTAAGACACGTAATGCTAGAGCATAATTGCCTTTGACCACCGGAAATGATTTAATCAGTTCATAGGGTTCACCTTTCACGAGATATCTGAGATAATTGAACTTAGCTATCTCATCTATGTCAGTACGTGAATTCACTAAAGAATGAAACCCACTGATAAACTCTTCATAATCATTACCTTCAAAAATAGGCATAGCCAATTTAGGAAGACTTGGTAAGCCAACACCAGGTGTGGGGACAGATGTCTCACCACTAGTGACAGTAGGTCTCTGTGACAAAGTTTTGCGGCAGATATTCCTGTCCACCTTAATTGTTGTTCACTAAAGGTACCCAAGACACATTCAATTTCTTCCTCTGATGGGTTGGAATCTAGAAATTCCTTTTCATAGATCTCATATCCTGAATTAATGATTTCCAGACGTTTATTAAATAATTCATGTTTTATTTCCAACTGATCATAGTCTATATTTGTGTCTTGGGTTAAACTTATACAGACTGAAATTAATTGCTCTAATTGAGTAATTTTCATCTGTAAGGATTTGAATTTTGTGGTTAATGACGACATTTTGCTAATATAATGACTAACAGCACATTTAGAGTGTTTAAAAACTCCAGCTGAGTTTGTTTTGACTGCGTCAGCACACTGCTGACCCACTAACCATGTCTCTCAAGGTCAGTTGCCTTGAGGGTGCAGAGTACATATGGACGAACCAACACCGAGGTTGTTTATGGCCTGAATTGCTGTCTCAGCTAAAAACACTGTCGCAGTACTCACGTCACTTCACACATTAAAAACTTTATACACTGTATATAAATGCATAACTGGACACACATATATTCAATGTTTATATACATACATATGTCAAATGTTACAATGAAAGTTTCAACTTAATATAACTTCCTATATTATATAAGAGACAAACATAATACACAGTTTCTTCTCTTAATTTGTGTCTATAAAAATTATAAACACTGTGTGTATATATAACTCTGTGTACATAAATGGTGTGTATACGTATACACATTCAGACTAGCTGTACGCCAGTCTGCTTCTCGCTGACTTAAGCAGAATTGGAGGGTAGCTCCGCGTGGGTGAGTGGTGGTCCCCCCAGCTGAACTGTCCCCCAACCTTGGGTGAGCGCTTGCCGGCTCGCGTTTTCTATGCCTTGCGAGAGCTTCCCATGCTCTTTGCTTGAGAGTAGGGACTCATATATTCTGGTTTCTTTTGTAAAAACACTACTTTTACAGCTTTTCTCGAAGGACCTTGGATCGTAGATAATTATACACTGTAGTATAAGTCTTTGGATCACCATGTGGCCACTCTCCCGGTTCGAATATGACCAACTTTCCGGTTCGTAAGGACCAAACTTGTGGGGAAATGTACCCCTATGATAAAGTGGACTGTTAATGTTGCTATACTTAGCTTGTAGATGCATCCACGACTATCCAGCCATCCCAATAATCATTGGTTGATGCAGACGTTCACATCCCCCACAGGGCTGTATGGTATGGTTCTGGTAACCTCACTTGGTTCTGGTAATCATTGTGTTGATCTGTTAGTCACTGTGTTTCAGACTAATTAACACTTTATATTTTATGTATACATAACTTTCTGACCAGAATAAATCATTGTTTTTTATACTAGTGTTCTCAAGTCTCTTCTAGAGGTGACATACTTCACTACAATGGTTTTAACAGTGTGCTAAGGGATGCCCAGTTATAATTCTTCTTCTGTATTCATCTAACCTAAATTTGAAGTTAGCCAAAGTTTTAGTTTTATTAGTGTTATCATCATAGCTGATAGCTATCAGCTGTTATCTTGGTCATTTTTATGGTCTTGGTGTCTATTTTGTAAGCATCATTCTCAATAGCTTGAAGAGCAGACTTTGAGTCACTGAAGATTAAATTATTTTCTCTTCTTATCACTCGTCTTCTTCATCAATATTATATCATTCCTTATCCTTCTTTTATTTTCTTTGTTACTATTATCTTCATCATCATTCTTTTTCTTATTCTCATCATCTTCATTTTCATCATCATCATCTGTTTTGTGTTCTATTATTATTAGCAATACTTCTCTATTTTTTCTGTTTTGTCAGAGACAATAATTGTTGTAGACGGTCCCTGTACTTCACCTTCACCTTCCTTCATTATTGCTAATATTCCCACTAACATCACTTCCTCTACACCTTCCTTCATTATTGCTAATATTCCCACTAACATCATTTCCTCTACACCTTCCTTCATTATTGCTAATATTCCCACTAACATCACTTCCTCTACACCTTCCTTCATTATTGCTAATATTCCCACTAACATCACTTCCTCTACGCCTTCCTGGAAAATCCTCGGTTTTCTGTCCCAATTAACAGTTGGACAAAATCTTATATATTAATTACATTGCCTAAATTTACACTAGATTTTTACGTTTTCATTTTTATGATTCAGATATGTTCTTCAATTACGTCAAAAGACAATTTTGTTTCCCAGTTCTATTACTAAACCCACTTTGAGTAGTAGTTGTAGGTTCGCCGGTACATCCGGCCCAGGTCTTCTCCAAATGGTGACCCGGCACCCACTTTGAGGAAGCATATCTGCAAGGGATGTATGTCTGTCTCGCCATTAATAGACGGAGGATCAAACCTCCACCACTCTCTTTGATGATTGACCCACACAGGTTTGGTACATCATATAAATTTAATATAACGTTACATAAAATACAATAATAATTTTACTGTCCATGCTACTACAGGTTACCCATGTTAGTTATAATTTATTATGTGAGAAATTACCTGCATGAAGTTAACAGGGCATTACATATATTATTACGTGCAAGTAATTTGGGCGAGGTAAGTGTGACTTAGTCACAGTAGGTCGCAGAACTGTCACACACATTATTATACACAAAGTTATACATGCTGAATTTAGGAAAATTCGAAATTTTGTACATTAGTAGTAATACAGTGCAAGTCACGGCATTATGCCGCCCCTCCTCCACACACGTACCAAACACAAACACATACCATGAAATATTATAATATATATATTTGCATACTTACTCAGGTTTTAATACTTGGTGCTGCGTCCTTTACGCTTAATCACGTCCCTCAGCCATGTAGGAAGACTCTCACACAAATTCTTGAGGGTTTGGGGAGGTATATTATTCCATGCCTCATGTAGAGCAGCCTCCAGCCGCGGGTTGGAACTGATATCCTTGCCCAGTAAACTTCGTTTCACTATTGACCAGAGGTTCTCAATAGGGTTTAGGTTGGGGAATTGCCTGGCCAGACATTAAAGAACCTCACAGCCCTTAAGCCACTGAACTACAGATTTGGCATTATGACACGGTGCAACTTCCTGCATGAGAGCCGTAGCCCCCCACTTGTCAAATGCCTCAGATAAATTGTCACACAATAACTCCAGGTAATTATGCTGGTTCATATACTGGTTTTTGGGAAGCACAATGAGTTCACCAACACTCTGAGCACTGAAACACACCCTAACCACCATGAGCGAGTCTGGGTGTTTGCTGGTCCCACAGGTGTAGTGTGGGTCTAGCCGGTACACATGTCCCCCATGCTTACAGGTGACGGTGAGGGTTGCTTCATCACTCCAAAGTACTTCAGACTACTGTTGAGGATTCCAGTGAAGATATTTGCATAATCCAGCCTACGTTTTTTATGTGTCTTGGAGAGGATCGGTTTCTTAACCTGAGAAAAGATGTGGGTTCTTTTCTTTCAATTCTCTAGCAGTTATCTTAGGTATACTCTCTAACTGCTTCTTTAACACAGTTAAAGTACAAACAGATGTCTTCTTCGAGGGGGCCAGACCGAGGTTTGGCAGACGGTAAGTCTACACCGCCATCAGCCTTAAAACGCTGCACCCAGTTCCTCACTAAGCACTCACACACACCAACATTCTCCACTATTTCTTTCGTCTGGTGCCCAGCTATGTGAAGCCCTATGATTTGAGCTATAGTTTCAGATGTTAAACATTTCCTTTTGCCCATAATCAAACAGGAATAACCCCAAAACCAAAGGGAACACAGGGCAAAAATGGGGCGGATGAGAGACAAAAGTGTAACACTTCCTCTCGCCACGGCAGCCAGGTGAGCACTGAGGAGTCACTGTAAAGTGTGGCGACAGGCCGTGACGTCATGCTAATGGCTGCTACCCAGCATAATGCACTGACGAAAAAGACCCCCCTGTATGGTAGGCCTTTGATTTTTGTCACTGCATTATGCCGGTGCGCTCACCCGGCATAATGCCTTGACTAGCACTGTATATTCGTAGCAAAATTTACATAACATTTCATGCATATGATGAACTTAGAATCTAACTAACTACCTCATCTCACCATCAGGCGGAGACTTCAGTGAGGATAATACTCTCCAAGGTGGACAGTAGCAAGAAAAGTGACCCTCTTCAGTGCGACATATATGCTGAGGCAGGTAGACATATTAGCACCGTACAAATAAAAAAATCTGATAAATACTTGTTAAGCTGGAACACTTATTAAGACGATACCTGTAAGGCAGCAATAAAATCAAGTACCGAGTAATTTGGTACTTGAATTTATATATTTATATGTGTCATGCCCAATAGTTAAAAGTGGTTAATTATCAAGAACTCATTTAAAATTAAGTCCTTTCTAAAGTTTTCTCTTATACATGTAAAGATATATATTTTTCATTTATGTTAATGTTAAAATTAATAATTTTGTACCAAAGAATCTTAGAAAACGTACCTAACCTTATTATAACAAGCGTAATTTAATTTTGCCTAATCCAACTAAATATATTTTAGATAAGTTTACAACAATTTAATAATAAACAAACACAATAAAATATATTTTATTCGTAAGGTTCAGAATGATTTTTGCGAAATTATTGCATACACAAATTTTCGCTGTCTTTATTCGGCATGAAGGGAGTTGCTATTTAGGCCAAAATCTCAAGTTTTACCTATTTGGCACGACATATATATTATAAAAGGGATTATACTATTATAAGGATAACTATAGCTACATTATTATTATTATTATTATTATTATTATTAATATTATTATTAATATTATTATTATTATTATTATTATTATTATTATTATTATTATTATTATTATTATTATTCTACCCTCATTGGTTATTAGCTATCCTGCAGTGCTCCTCCTTTCTCTTGTTCTTCGATTATTTCTACTTTTCCTTCTACTACTACTATTCACAACCATTACTTCCCTCCTTCTGCCATCTCTCTCACTGTTGCACTACTTTTTCTACGACTACTATTACTACTATCATCCCTATCACCACTACTACCATTATACTACTATTCCCTCCTCTCATTACACTACTCCCGGCCCCTCTCCCCTCTCATATATTCTGGCTTCCTTCCCTTCATGCTTCTGAGTTACTAATTAATGATCAATATCGGACCAGGACATTGTCATTAGTTTCAGGTTATTGTAAATTATTTTTACTGTTTCGCTTATTACTTTATATATTTAACATTATATTTACTAATATTCTTCAGGTTAAGATGATGTTGAAGATGAGTGAAGTTGCTGTAGTGACTCGACCCATTGGTCTATACACTATATCTCGTACCAACTTGTTCTCTGTGAGTACCTTTGGTTTCTACACTACGTACATCTCATATCAACTTGTTCACTGTGAGTACCTTTGGTTTCTACACTACGTACATCTCATATCAACTTGTTCTCTGTGAGTACCTTTGTTGTGCCTTGTGGAACAGAGCTTTCCATTATAGCCGCTTCAGACTTTACTCTGTTTACTATTACTCTTTGTGTTCTGTTTGTTAGGAAATTATAGATCCATCTATCAACTTGTTCTCTGTGTGTACCTTTGTTGTCTACACCATATCTCGCACCAACTTACTCTCTGTGAGTACCTTTGTTGTCTACACCATATCTCGCACCAACTTATTCTCTGTGAGTACCTTTGTTGTCTACACCATATTCACCAACTTATTCTCTGTGAGTACCTTTGTTGTCTACACCATATCTCGCACCAACTTATTCTCTGTGAGTACCTTTGTTGTCTACACCATATCTCGCACCAACTTATTCTCTGTGAGTACCTTTGTTGTCTACACCATATCTCGCACCAACTTATTCTCTGTGAGTACCTTTGTTGTCTACACCATATCTCGCACTAACATGTTCTCTGTAAGTATCCTTGATTCAATAGAATGTCTTATATAACTTCAAACACATGGAGAGTATTCTACCTGGAGGATATTCTACCTGGAGGGTATTCTACCTGGAGGATATTCTACCTGGAGGGTATTCCGGGATCAAGGCCCCCGGGGCCCGGCCCACGACCAGGCCTCCTGGTGGATCAGGACCTGATCAACACACACTGTATCTGAAAATCTTATAAACTCATTCTATTTATTCTCGGATTCAGAATCAATGTTGTACAATATACAAATCTGTATTAATAGATAGACATATAGAAGTTGTTCAAATTATTAATATTTTATTAGTATGATCTTCCCTCCTGACTTGAGTTTGCTAAATATTTTCTATTGAAATTTAATTTAACCACTTCAAAACCATCTAAGATTAGCTTAAATTGACTTATCTCTAAAACTTCGGTGAAATACATTATTTTCATGGTTATGATGTATTTTATCTATATGTTGAAACTTTTTGTGAAGTTTTCAAGTAAAGAATATGTTACTCAAAAATACATTTGCAGGGATTTTTTCTTTTCTTAATAATCAGGTTCAGGATTTGTTTTATTCATCAACTCAGAAACTTGTACCACAAACTTTTCGTATTATAAAACTTTCTTTTCCCGCTTAACCATTTTTATGACGTCAAACTTTACATAAAATTTCATTATCAATTTTATTTACTTAGCTGTATTTCCTCTAGCAAAGTTTGATTGTCATTTTGATATTTAACTTGTGATTGTTGCTTCGTCTGAAGTTAGAAAAGTCATCAATGGTTATTGGGGATCCCATCAAAAACATCCTCAAAATGAGCTATTTTTCATCAATTTAAATGACAGAATAATTTTGTATATTCCAAATAAGTTTTAATTGTATATTACATATAGTTTTCTGTTCAAGTGATTGTAATCTGTAGGTTTATTTCATTTTAGTAGAATTTTTGTAGCTTACCATTTCCACAATATTATATGATTATACAAGAAACCAAATTGTTTCTCAATTAATAAAAAATTACATTTTTATATTTTAATGACCTTTGTCGTTATTGAAAGACTTTTCGTCCACCAGGGACAATATCAGTTTTCACAGGGATGGGTAAAAAGAACTTATATATACAGTAGTGGAAAGACATGAAAAGCTGAGATCAGTGGGTGAAGTCACTCTTAATAGTGTTATTCAGGAAAGTAGAAACATCAAACTTTAAAAATCATGTAGATCAATAGGACATCTTCAGAACTCCACCATACAGTTATTTTTTTTATATCAGCTTCATAACTAGTTAGAATATGTTTGCTCAGGGTTTCTGAAATTAGTAATAAACCAGATTTCTGTGTGTTGGTGTTAGTCATGGCATACAGAGCAGATTCCAAGCACAGTCAATTACGTATATCTGTTTCCTTAACTAATCTGGCGCTGCCTGGGAGCTCAACAGCTGGTTCTCTGTGTTGCAGTTCACAGACCAGGTGTTTTTGTGTCTTATCTCTAACAGAAACTTCTTCTTCCGCTGATTCTGGTGTTCAGGTCTCTAGAGGTTTCACATACATAACATTTGTCAAAATTTCCACTCAGTATATATAATTTAGAATCTTGCAGAGACCTTTAGTTGCAATTTTCTTTATAACTAAATCTTTTATTGTGCTGGATGTTGTGTTGGCAACCCTAGTGATGGGATTGGTTAAAGATTTAGAGAGGTTATTGCTTGTGTTGACAGAAATAATAATAATAATAATAATAATATAAAAACAAAGAGGCACAATACCGTGACTGGATCAAAACACAAATAACCCGCACATAGAAGATAAAATCTTACCACGACGTTTCGGTCCGTCTTGGATCATTTACAAAGTCACCAGGTTATTTGTGTTGTGTTATTTGTGTTTTATAATAATTTATTTTCACATGATACATAGTTTTTACAAAACTGGATGACATTTAGTAGTACACAGAGAAAGCTCCTGGTCATGTTGGGGTTGCAATCTAGTCTGGCAATGTAATAAAGATACTTATCTTTTCCGCACTTTTCCTGCAATATGTGATGAGGTGGTGTTGTTACAAAAAGGGAATACCTATAAAGTATAGACATCTCCAGAGAATATTAGAAGGTCTCTCTAGTATTCAGCCTTTTCTGGTTTTTGTAACAAGTAGTTAAAGTATTCTGGTTCAGTTATCCTTTAAAATTATGGTAAAATTTTAATATTGCTTTAGGATTGCAACTGATAGGATAATAACTAACGAAATCAAAAATTGAGAAGTTTATTAACAAAGTTGTCTAGGTGGACAAAATCAAAGTAAATGAATTTGATATAATTTAGGATATAAAGCTCCTACACATCTCTTGTAGTAGTACAGTGTGAAGACACATTTCATATTGGTATGACTCTTAAGTACCGTCTGGTACTTTATCAGCAATTATAAAAATACAGATATCAAGTTCGGACTGATGTGACTGACTAAACGTTCTCAATAACTCATTCTTGACAGACACAAAACAGTCTTGAACAAATACATCATTCTACCAACAAGCAATAATGTAACATAACAGACACAGCGTCAAACAGGACAAATAAGACAAGCAGAAGCCACGCAGATCCTCCATAAAAGTCAAAAAACTCCCTTAATACTGAATCAAAGTTCAGTACACCAAATCACGGACTTCGACGATGAGTAGATGCCAAACAAAAGGTTAGAAATGTTAGCTTGGGACCTGGGTTGACTTAGAGTGTTAGTACGACACAACCTCAGTAAAAAGTAAAAAATCACTAAGTTTGAACTATGCTCTGTGAACAGAGTTACACAGAGTAACAAGAAGTATGTTTTAACTCACCAATGAAACCTAAACAACAGAGCTAAATCGAACAAACAGCCAGAGACAAGAGAGATCTCTGGAGAGATGGAGAAAGGTGCTGGTCGAGCGATGACCAGCTGTGGAGAGAGCGATCAAGGGAGGACAGTCTCCGAAACTCAGGTGCGATCACGTGATTCTCCCGTGGTACTCCAGAGAGGCCAGCAGGTAAACAAGCGAGGTGATAGTTAGCTGAGCAGTTTGCCAATGCGGACAGCCAACCACAACTCTCAGTGTCCACAGTGATGTGTAAATGTTACATCCTACCTAATGACATAACTTAGACAAATAATAATATAAAGCAAGATATTTTCATTTTAGCTATTAATGAAAATATAAAAAATATAAAATTATATGAAAGTAAATATACCTCAAATGTACATTCCATACAGTGGGCCCCAATCAGGGGGCGCAATATCGTGGATAGCAAAGTTTATGTTTTATTATTGTAACAGCATTATTGTTTTAGGAAGGTTGATGATAAACAATTCATGCGTCCCCAGGAATTGTTCATCTTAAGTCTCACAGAAATGCCTGCCTTCCCACAAGACCTAAAACCTCGGGAATGAGCGAGGACCCCACACCAACCAGCAGGTTTTTTGGCAAAACATCTCTCACAGCTCCTTGGGATCATCAGCATGGCTCACCTTAGACACTTGGGGATCTCAATAATATAATAAAAGACGAAAAATTAGAGACAAGAAACTCTGCAGTTTTCACGTCATATAATTATTAACAATCTGCCTGATATACAATCCATTTTACCTTTGTTAGAAAATTAACGATGGAATCTGCCTTCCATTTCCCGCTAGACTTTCTCGATGCGATTGAGTTTTGTGTTAATTTTAAATAATTCTCTTAGAGGGTTGTATATGCAAGCATAACCATGGACTCACCATTCAGCACAGCCATGGATAACGTGTACGAGGAGCGTATGCAAAGGGGAGATGTTAAAATTCCACATCCCCAGGGAGGTACCCTATCCTTGTTGATGGTATTCTGGTTGTTGTTTCAAGGCACTTTACCTCTCTTAGCCTTCTTAACAAAATAAACTTAGTAAAACATTCTGTCAAATAGATCACCGAGGAAGGAGAAGATGGTCATATTACTTTTCTGGAAATAATGATCTGCAAAAAAACAAAGCTAACTTTGATTTTAAGGTATTCCGTAAACCTACTGACAAAAGAAGTCTTTTGCTCCACTACCTCTCTCATAACAACAAAAGCATGGGACTATTATTACTTTTTTAAAGGGCTCACAGGTTATGTTTAAACCCACATTCATAAAAGGTGAATGCAACTATATTAATTAAACCTCTCTAGAACATTACTAAACGCAACACTTCATCAAACACTCTAAACAAGATTCTAACCACAGCAAATACACAGTTCTTCTCGTCAGCAACACAAGCAATAACCTTTCTTAATTCCTAACAAATGTATCATCAGGAGTGCAACATAGCTTCCAGTACAATAAAGAACATAGTTCAAAAGAAAACCGCAACCAAAAACCACCGTTTCCGAGTGAAAGATGTGACACATTAAACAATGGTGAAACTCCAAGGGACCTGATCAAGAGGATCAGTGACCACGGAGGTGCCTGTCAGAGAGAGATGGCAGAAACAGCGAATACCATTCACTGCAACACAGAAAACAATCTCCTGAACTTCACAAGTGCCAAATTAGTTATGGTGGAAGCAGACAGACAGAAATAACTGTGCTTGGAAACTGCTCTGATTGCCACGAGTAACATTTCACAAAAAATATGTTCATTCCTAATTTCAGAAACACTTTTGGGGGATTTTTTCACCTCGCCCTAGTACAAGTGACTCCCATAACTATGAACTAAATAAAGTTTGTCTCAACTCACTCACATCTGTGCCATCCCCAGGAAAATGGGTTCGCATATATTTATGTCAGTGAGTTTGGGCTTGAGAAGGTCCTGCCTCTGATGGAGCAGTAGGGCTGCTGCAGTTTTCTTAGCTGAAAGATTGTGCCCCCTATCCTGAACGAAGATATACTTCAGATGTGTACTGAATTCTATGTAACACTTTTTAGGAGGACTACGCTGATGATACCTGGCACCTGGATTCTAATTACCAGGATAATGTTACAGTACACTTGACTGCTCGTCTGGGGTGGAGCACTCATGGAGGGGTTTTCTGTTCTGTTGTAGATTCGCCGGTACTAGCGCCCGGTCAGGGCCTTTTCCAAGAGGTGGCCCGGCCTTGGCTCTCAGGAATGGAAGTGTCTTGATGGGCATGCCAGCTGCACAGCAGCTGGCGATGCGAGGATAACTGATAAAGCTGCACAACAGCAGGCGGTGTCGGGAAGGGCCGAGAAAGCAAATAAACTGCAAATCACACAGACCAAAATGATAAGATTCATCCTGGACCTGGGCCCAAGAGAACATGTAGGCCAGGATGAATTACAACAATTGGATATGCTGAATATTGAAGACAGTAAAACAACTTAAGTTGAATCAAGTGTATAAAATTGTTCACAAACAGTGTCCAGAATATCTTGCTGCCAATTTTGTCAAGGCTGGGAACCAAAGCAGTCATAGCACTACGGGGAGAGAGCACAACTTTGTAGTACCCACAGTGAGTGGCCAGGCTTCAAACACCTTTTATTGTACAGCAATAAAGGAATGGAACAGACTGCTTGCACATGTCAAAGCCAGTCATAGCATGAGCCAGTTCAAGAAGAGAACCAAAAGGTACCTAATGAATGTAGCGACAGAAAAGGAGAAGAATGATTTTTATTTTTTTTAGCTAACATACATGTACATGTAAATAGCTTTTTTTACCTTATTCCTTTTAATTATAGTATAATACTAGTATCTACTACAGTGTATAATATTAAGGTATTAAATGGACCCCAATGGAAATAAGTCACTCTGACTTTTTTGGGTTATCCTAGGTTTTCTACACATATGCTGCTATGTATGATGATCTATGTAACTGTATTTGTGTATACCTGAATAAACTTACTTACTTACTTACTTACTTGGTCGATTGGAGCCACACCCCAGATTTAGGCCGAGGCTTGCGTGCTCGCGACACTCCATGCTGATTGGTCGATGAAGTTATGGCTGGCTATGGATGGAGCCATTTTTGATGGACTTGAATTTTGTTCTGGAGATTGGATCACCTGGATCTTTCTGATTGTGTTGTTTATATGCTTTTCACTGTCTTCCATCAGTATTTGATATGTGTGAGGGTCGTCAACATCGGTGGTGAGCTTTACAGTACATTACATTACTGTGAGGGGCAGTTGTGTACAGCAACACACCTGGCCAGCTTGCCTAGCCAGGCCGGCTGAACTTGTCATCGGACAGTTCTTCAACTGGTTGTGTTGTTTTGGGTATAGCGTCTGTTGATTGGTTCTCTTGGGATGAGGTCGCTGATTGGTCCGTTACCATGGTGAAGGCAATCAGTGGTGGCGTCTCATTGGTGGGCTTGGGAGTCGTCTCGATACTCGTAGGAGGTGGTGGCGGTGGAGCTGCTGGGGACGAACTTTCTGGTGGTGAGACCATAATGCTGTTGGAAATGAGCTTGAGTATGACAGCAGAAGGTGAACAATCCTGGAATATGAAACTAGGCTCGTTGTTTAGCCTGAAGAGTTCGTTGATGACTGTGTTGAAGAATCCTGGTTTCGCCATATTGTGCATGTGGACATACATCATACAGTAGTGGAATTTTGTGGGTTCACCGTCTGGTGTGAGAGGTAGCACATCGCTGATGGAAAGTAAAGATTGTGTGGTCTTAAGTAATTTAGTGGTGTCTGCTTGCAGTTTCGTGATTGCAGCATATGTTGGAGACCTTGGTGGCCCAGTGGGTAAAGCTCTTGCTTCACGCACGGAGGGGCCGGGTTCAATTCCCGGTGGGGCAGAAACATTTCGAAGTGTTTCCTTACATATACATACACACACACATATATACAACAGGCCTAGTGTCTAATTGACATGTGCCTAGGACAAAATGGTAACTAACCTTGTAGATGTTTTCTGTTGTTCTGCTTGGGTTTTCTTGAGTACTTCCCTTCTTGTCTGACACTTGGCAGGTAGGGTGTTGTGCTCATTCTTGTAGTTCAGGCATTTTGGTGGTCTAGTGGAGGTACAGGTCTTGAAATCATGTCCTTTACTGCTGCAGGTCGAGCAGAATTTTTTATCCTTGGTAGGACAATCATAGTGGTAGGGAGGTAAGAATAACAACTGTAACATTGCGTGATGTGGTGGAACATCTCGGCTTCAATGAAGTTTGGGTTGATGTGGAAGTAGTGGATTGCCATTCCATCAGCGAGAGCTTGGGTAGCCATGTTGACATCAGTGAAGGTGATCTTAAGCATAGAAGAAGCGTTGGAGAGGTTGGTAATATATTCCACAGTAGCCCAGGAGTTCTGGTCTTCTATTGACTTCTTGATGTCTTCGATGGTCTGGGTAGTGATGAGCTTGTCCAGGTGTTTGAGGAACACAGTTCTCTTGGCCCTCAAAGCTGAGGAAGACGTGACTTGAAATTGTCGTGCAGCAAGGGTGGTTGTAGCTGTGGTCGTGATCAGTATTTCAGCCTCATTGTTGTCTGTACAGACTACAATAAAGTTATCCTTGAGCTATAGAATCGCATTGAATTTAACCTGCAAGATGCCGCTAACAACAGCTGCAAAGGCTAGTTTGGAAGAGTCACTTACTGTCCCACTTTTCAGCTTGATTTTCACACGATTTGAATAATGCATCGTGGAAGATCATTGAAGATGATAAGTGCAGAAGCAAAAGTTTCCTCCCCAACGGTGAAGTCTTGCCCCTTTATAAGCCTACTTGTCATGTTTCCTTTTATAGTTCCTTGATAATGTGAGTAGTCACGAAAGCGCTTGGAATTCCTCTATTTTTTCATAGTGGTTGTCTTACATAAGAACATAAGAAAGGAGGAACACTGCAGCAGGCCTGTTGGCCCATACTAGGCAAGTCCTTCACAATCAGTCCCACTAACAGAATATTTGCTCAACCCAATTTTCAATGCTACCCAAGAAATAAGCTTTGATAATTCTATTTACTCATGTGCGAGTCCCACTCAGATCCAACCCCTCTCACTCATGAATTTATCCAACCTAAATTTGAAACTACCCAAGGTCCTTGCTTCAATAACCCAACTAGGCAGACTTCCACTCATCAACTACCCTATTTCCAAACCAATACTTTCCTATATCCTTTCTAAATCTAAACTTATCTAACTTGAATCCATTATTATATCCCCTTTGTTAATACCCATTTTCCACTTGTATACCTCGATCATGTCTCCCCTCATTCTACGTCTTACAAGTGAATGTAATTTAAGGGTCTTCAATCTTTCTTCGTAAGGAAGATTTCTAATGCTATGTATTAATTTAGTCATTCTACGCTGAATGTTTTCTAACGAATTTATGTCCATTCTGTAATATGGAGACCAGAACTGAGCTGCGTAATCTAGGTGAGGCCTTACTAATGATGTATAAAGCTGTAATATAACCTCAGGACTTCTGTTGCTAACACTTCTTGATATAAATCCCAGTAACCTATTTGCCTTATTACGTACGCTTAGGCATTGTTGTCTTGGTTTAAGGTTGCTGCTTACCATCACCCCCAAGTCCTTCTCGCAATCTGTATGGCTAAGTTCTACGTTATTTAACTTATAAGTGCTTGGGTTATGGACACTCCCGAGCTTCAGAACCTTGCATTTATCTACATTGAACTGCATCTGCCACTTTTCTGACCACGAATTAAGTTTGTCTAAATCTTCCTGAAGTTCTATGACATCTATGTTTGAATCAATTATCCTACCTATTTTTGTGTCGTCGGCGAATTTGCTCATATCACTAGTAATTCCCTCGTCAAGGTCATTGATATATATTATAAATAACAACGGGCCTAAGACTGATCCCTGTGGAACACCACTTGTTACAAGTCCCCATTCGATTTAACCCCATTTTATATATATATATATATATATATATATATATATATATATATATATATATATATATATATATATATATATATATATATATATATATATATATATATATAATATATATATATATATATATATAGAGAATCTGCCAGTATGGCTCAGAGTAGATACCCGGTTCCCCCCACTTCCGGTCGGTCCCCCACTTCCGGTCGTCCGGTTTCCTTTTTCATCCTGAGCAGCCCCTCAAACCCCCATCACCCTGAGCCCCTCATCCCTGAGCGGTCTCCTTCCGGGCGCACGAGCCCCCGCCCTGCCGCGCCCGTCTGCCCCGCCCCTTGCCCTTCCGCGCGCTTGCGCCCTGTGCCCCGCCGCGCCCCTTGCCCGCGCCCGGCCCCTCGCTGCCTTCTGCAGCGCCTTCTGCTGCGAATAGCCCCCGCTCCTCGATTTTTTTCGAATTTTTTTTTTTTTTCATTTTTTTTCCAAAATTCATTTTTCTCGATAACCCCCTATGAGGTAGAAATTTTCTCGATTTCAATAAAAAGAACGAAAAGACTCATTTTTCAATATTCTATCATTCCTCCATCTCCTTGGATCAAGTTTTGAGATCCCCCCTATGAGGTCTCTCTCTTTAAGTAAATTGAACTAAGACTTGAGTTTTACCTACTTTGGAATTTCATCAAATTCACTTCCATCTCCCCAATATTCCTGCTCCACTTCCTTGGATCAAGATTTACCCCCTATGGGGTATGGTAAAACTTTTATCGATTTCAATATTCTATCATCCCTCCACTTCCTTGGATCAAGATTGAGGTCTCCCCTACAAGTTCATTCAAGCATCCCTATGGGGTCTGTTTTTAAATTAAACGAGCTAAAATTATGTTAATAGAATTAAAAGTGTGTGACGTCATCACCGGGGTCACCAACAAGTTCAATCAAGCGTGCCCAGGTGTGGTGTGACGTCATCACAGTATTTCCTCGGACAAGCTTAAACATGAGGAGAGTACAACAGGCTGATTCAAGCATCCCTATGGGGTCTCTTTTTTAAGTTAAAATTTAATGTAGGATAACACTAATACACATTTTTCATCATTTATTTATTTATTATTAATACATACACAATTTTCCCAGTCTTACATTAACATAGGAAAAACATAACACGAATTAAGATTTCAGGTAACAAAAAAAAAGGTACATTTCAATCTCTGAGAAGATCACAGACCCACCCCAGCGCCTGAGGTCACGACCTCACCTGCTCTCTCTCTCTACCTCACACACACACACACACACCATCTCCCACCCATCACAGGCCCACCCCAGCGCCTGAGGCAATGACCTCACCTGCTCTCTCCACCTCATACACACACACACGCACACACGCGTGCATACACACACACACACACACACACACACACACACACACACACACACCACCCATTACCCCATCACTCATCTCAATTTTTTCCAGTTTTACTAATTCATCCAAAAAGCCACATCCGCCTCCACAGAACATACACACATTTTATACTCAATATAACCAAGAAATGCATTGGAACACCTCCAAAACACTCTTATACATCATTTGAATCCCCCGAAAACACCATTGAACACCACTAAAACGCCATTGAATGCACCTAAAACACTATTGAACACCACCAAAACACCATCAAACTTTCCCTCAAAACACTATAACCAACTTTTTAGGATGACAAAACCATTATCTAAGTACACTCATCTCAATATTTTTCCCGTTTTACTAATTCATCAAAAAAAAGTAATCACTAAAACACACTTTCAAAAACACAATCACCATTGAACACCGCCAAAAACACCTTTGAATACCCCATACAGCAACAATGAATACTCCCAAAACACCATTTGAATACTCCCGAAACAATATATAACATTCAACCTAACCTAACCTAACAACATCTAACGTAACCAAAAAATAACATCTAACCTAACAACTTAACCGTCAAAACATCATTGAATACTATCAAAACACTTCAAAATCACTCTCATGCATCATTTGAACACCTTCAACTAAGTCATGGAACATTATAAAAAAAAAAAAAAAACTAAGACACCTTCAACTAACACCTGAGACATCAACAAAACCTATACAAGACATAATCCCAATATTTCCTCTCTTTAAGTTAAAATGAGCTAAAATACTCCAACTAAGACATATCACAATCACATTTTTATAAACATCCCCTCAAATCATTATAACCAACTTTATAAGATCATTAATCTCAATCCACTAAGATCACTCATTTCAATTTTTTTCCCGTTTTACTAATTCATCCAAAAAAAGTAAAATCCATCTCCACAGAACATTTTTCATATACATTCCCTCATATCACCAACCGAGAACACTATTACTGACATCACTTAGGAAAAGATATCTAAATCCATGAATACTTTTTACTAATGGAACACTTCCAAACAACATTAGAACATTTCCAAATTACATTAGAAAATTCCCAGATTACTTTGAACACATCCAATACAATATTAGAACACTCCCAGATTACTTTGAGCACATCCAAAACAATATTAGAACACCCTCAGATTACTTCCAAACAATATTAGAACACCATCAAAAACACTCTTATACCTCATTTGAACACCACCAAAACACTCTTGTACATCATATGAACACCTTCAAAAACACTATCAAACACCTCAAATAACATTTAACCTAACCTAACTTTAACTTCAAAACACTCTAAAACATGACACACCACCAACCAACTAAGACATATCATATTCCCATTTTTACAAAAATCTCCTCAAATCCCTCAAAATCACCATTGAATACTTCCAAGACATCATCAAACTTTCCCTCAAAACATTCCCTCAAAACACTCCAACCAAGATCACTACTTACCTCCAACTCGGATAAAACATGAACACAAAAAATACATGAACATAATCCTATCGCAAAACACACTTTCAAAAACACAAACACACTTTCAAAAACACAACGCCTTGACCACCAAAACACTCTTATACATCATTTGATTACTCCCAAAACACCATTTGAATACTCCCGAAACAATATATAACATTTAACCTAA